>CAEFZY010058146.1:0-11855 GCA_903066815.1 Brachyrhaphis roseni
TAACCAGCCCTGTTAGTGCTGTGCTACCGTGTTGCTGCTGTGTTACTGCCGCGTCACAGGCACTGTTTGGAAAAAAAGCTAAGGTATATTACTAAAACTTTGAAAACTCTTTCTGTGTACCGTCTGTATGTAGGCACATGCGGCTTATAGACAGGCGCGGCTTATGTATGTACAAAATGGTTTTTCCTTTGGGAATGTACTGTGTGCGGCTTATAATCAGGTGTGCTCTATAGTCCGGAAAATACGGTATGTTGTGCCCTGTGTGGACGTAACAATAGTTTTGACTGAAGAAAAAAGAAAGACAGAAGTTTGGAAATTATGCTGCGTAATAATGTGAAAACGTACCGAGACCTTGTTGAGAAAAATCTGCTGCCACCTACCAGAAATATGATGATGAAACGAGTGTGAACATCAACAATACAGTGATCCCACAGAGCCAAGGAAACTCTTCAGAGAAAGAAGTCGGTCAATCACCCGACTTGAATCCAATTGAAAATCTATGGGGAGAACTAAAATGAGAGTTTGTAGAAGAGGCTTACGGACCCTTCGAGATTTAAAGATTGTGGAGTAATGGGCTAAAATTACACCTGAGCTATGCATGCTGTGCATTTCTACATACAGGAGGCGTTACCAACAATTGGTTTTGTACAAAGTATTAAATATCAGTAGGTTTGTTCAGCAATTTTCCCCTTTGTTATTTTACATTATTACACATAACTTAATTTTTTTTATTTATTTGTTTTGGTTTCTATCTATCCATGGATTACAGGGGTTGTTACCAACATCTGGTGAAAATTTCATGCCAATAGCACCTTTAGAAAGTTTTTTAATATGGCAAATTGCAATGTGTTCGATACTTATTTTACCTGTTGTACATAGAAATCCCCACATCGTGAGAAAATGGGAGTAATGAAATGCTAAGCTAACCCAGAGAATTGTAGTCTAATGGATGTCCAGATCTTGGTCACCTTCCTTCTGGACCTGTGATGATGTATCCACCTAAAATCTTTTTCCTGACTTTTTCCCCTTGCAGTCTTGGACACACAACATAGCCAAGGAGAAGGAGTTCCTCCGCAAGCTGGTAAAGGCCAACGTTATCACAGATCTCACCAAAGGTATCTGAGTTTACACCCAACTCCAGCCGCCTTCCGCCATTTCTGTCGGAACAATGAACTGAAAGCTGGATTGACTCATGGAGCAGAGAACTGACTCCCCCTTCCCCCTTAAGCCAGGCCTGCTCACTGCCGGTGGTAGAAGGGGGTAACTATCAAAGAAGTTTCTAAGAGTTTTGTTGAAAGATGCACTCATGTGCCTTCAGAACCAAAGACCGCTGCTTATCTAAGCAGGGGCAGAACAGGCTGCAGGAGGATTGGATCTGCCTGTTGATGTATTGCTGTGCTGGGCCCATCACTATAAAGTATCACACACTTGAAGACGAGTAGTAACAGTGAGAGGACAGTTGAAGGAATGGAGCGAAACTGAACAACGTGTGGGAGATGGGTCAAGTATTAGCAGTGCCAAATGTACCTCGCAAAGGGGAGAAGACCCCCCCTCTCCTGTTTTGTCTGAATGTATTCTCTCTGTAAATATCAAAGATTTGTACTGTGCTTTTTACCAAGCTGCAGTAGCTCCATGATCACAGCCGCCTCCTTCCATTCATTCATTCACTCATCATCTATTCATCCTTTTCTGTGTTCAAGTGTAACTCCTTCCAAGCCCATCACACCACCTGCTGCATAAAGCAGCAAAATCATAAGAACGGAGCTCCACGAAAGACATAGTGAGAGGTATGGAGTAGGGGTTGCACGACTTCATATTTGTTAAAGCTGTTGTCAGTATGGTAAAACTTGAGTCGACATCGACTGATCACTGTGACGTCATAGAAACACAAGAGAAAATGCTTCTCATTAGCTTACAGGCAGGCTTGGACACACAATATATCCAAGGAGAAGGAGTTCCTCTGCAGGAATATTTGTCAATATTCACAGCAGATATTGACAGACCACTTAGACAGAAGCTGCACATAAAGGATGTTCCAACATGCACAGACATCCATGTTCAGACATCATAAGCTAAATTTATTATAAACAAATCACAGTTTCTAATGAATTTACAGTTGAAATCATTGCGCCCATCTGCTGCTCCTCCACCCCAATGTGCAGCAGGATCTTCCAGTGACTCAGGGCAGCAGCTCTCTGACTTTGCAGGATGAACCGGCATGTCAACAACAGCAGGAATAGACTGTCAGATCCTCAGAATGCAGCTTGAACCACATCTCCAGATGTTGTCACAGTATTTTTCTAAGCGTAAAACCATTTTTTTAAAAGAAAACACAAAAGGGGGAGAAGACATGTGGCAAGGAACGGAAGCTGCCGCGTGCAGCCTCTGTATACGGGGTGTCCGCTCTAATCACAGCACCATGCGACAGCCCTTTTCCTGTACCTCTGTGGTAAATTAGTTTGGATTGTATTTTTTATACAATTCAAACTATCTGACAAATTCACCTAGTTCCTCATTTTTCTTCTTGGAAGTATCAATTTTGTCACGTGATTGCGATGAGTCAACTAGCCACATAGAGGAACACGGCAGAGTAAGGAATCAACTAGTTGGTGCAACCCCTAGTTTTGACCCTTTGCAGCTACGACACCTCATCATTTTGAGGTGCCATGACGGATATAGGAAGTGAGAGATGGGAGCATTGAACAGAGTTATGATTGTTTTCCCAAGTTTTTTTTTTTGCCAGCATAACAAAACAAAATTGCTCTTCTTTTTCTAGTCAAGCTAATCACAATAAGTTTGGATTTCCTTCTTGTCAGTTTGTTATTCTTGTGTGAAACCAACAACATGAACGTGATATTAGGTTACCAACTATGTTTTTCACAAACTTTACAGGAGTTACCATGTGGGTAGGTTATTTTGACCTCCGTCATGGCAGAGTGTTGCACTTTCTGAAGAGCCTGTCGTCACATGCAAAGGGGCAGTTATTCAAAAACAAAAGTTTGGAAACTGAAGTAAATTCATACCCATGTTTTTCATCTCTGAATTGAACCAGAAACCTGAACATTTCTCACTCTCAAGGACAAGTCTGTTCTTATTGAAAGACCCTTCCTGTTACAAATTCATTATTTAAAATAATTCTGTCACTCCTCCAGAGCATTTAGCCTATATATATATATATCAGTATCTACTTTTAGCCACATATCTGAAAGATTAGATGCCATCAACATCCAATACTGAAGAGTTACAACTAAGCACTAAGGTAGGTCTTTGTTTAATGAAGAAACTGCAACTATATCTATTATGATTTGATACATATCTTCATCACTACATCAGCTGTAGGCGTTCCCAACCAACCTGCTCATCGATAAAGACGCATGTTTCAACTCTGCTACTGCTGCAGGTTTTGTGTTCTTTCTTAAATGTTAAAATCTTGGGTTGTAGAAAATAATTATATATCTATTTTTTTTGTTGTTGGGTTGATTTTGATTGTTTATTTTGTTACCAAGTCCCCTTTCCGTGGTCACAGGTTGACCTGCTTCCTGTTACAAGCAAGTACGAGCAGCTTTGAGTTTGGGGAATCTCGATTTCCGACTGCCCTTCCTGAAGACACTTGGTGTGATCTGTAGGAGACGCAGCGTTCGGATGGAACCCGTGTCTGTTCCAGGTGTTACGCTGCAGTAGAGAGAAAAATTGAAGGAATCTGAGGTTGACGGAGCTCCAGTTGACTCAGTACTGATCTGATCTCTTCATTCTGGCAGGTTTTGCTCCACCTCAGTATTTTAAAAGAAACTGTCATGTCACAATCAAAAATTCTTTTTTGTTGTTTCCGCTGAACGTCTACAATTGTTGTTTGTTTGAATGCTTTAATCAGCTTACACAGCATGTCAGGACTGCTTTTATAAAGCAATCTGTCTGTTTTCAGGTTTCAGCTGGTGTTTGGTTCATCGTTTGCATCACTTCAGATTGTCTCCTCTCAGTCACTAAGCTCTTGCTGCGTCTGTTTGAATATTTTGTTCAGTTTCATGCGGCAGTGTGTACTCTGTGGCATTCGGCGGAGGTCCTGGATTGGACTGTGTTTAGAACAAAGGTAACTTTGAACTGTCAGTGCATCAGGGACTGCAGTTGACTCAGTATGTGAGGCTTGAAGGGGGCGGAGCGCTTAGCATGTCTGCAGCAGACCTGTTGTTGAACTGGTGGAGTCTTTAGCTCGTATCTTACAAATTGAAGCTCTCCAAACAGGGTTTCTGTTTTGTGCCTTTTTATAGATGGAAACAGGAGCAGGAGGAATGAGAACAGAGGTCAGAGCACAGTCTCCTCAGACTCCTGGGTGTTGACTCTAATTGGACTAGGATCAGTCTGACATGTTCCCTAAAACCAAGCAAACGTCCATCACCATCTGCAAAGCTCTGTCCTCTTAAGAGTTAGCGTTTCTCAATATCAAATTATGGAGGAGTTTATTGAATCTGAATCACCCCTCCACTGTACCCCAACCACTCATGGATTGTCTGTAATGAGGTGGAATGTATTTGCTTGATTTTTTTTTTCTGATCATTATATTTATAAATCTTTATTTTTCAACATTGCAGCATAAGTGGAAAGTGACGAATCAAGTATTTCTCTTTTTGTACGGTTATACAGTTCTGTATAACAGCTTTAAACAATTCAATAAAAAAGTTCAAACACATGTCAGCATGTTTGTCTCTTTATGCTTCGCAAAATTATTCAGAAGTTGTGAAGTCCTCACATTTTTTAAGAACCTTTAAGTATTAGAGTGGAATTTTAGGACATTCTTTTCATATTTTGTCTTGTTTCAATCACAAACATCCATATGTTCTGATGTGATAGATCAGCACAGTAGTGCCTAGTTATAAAGTGGATATCAAAATCTAAAGGGTGATGTTCATTTGTATTCAGTCTCACCGGGTCAGTACTGTCCAGAAGCATCTTTCACTGTAATTCCAACTGTAAGACTTTTGAAATATGTTTCTACTCACTTTTCACATCTAGAGACTATTTGCAAGGAAGAATTGACTACTGCTTAAGTTCAAGCTTTAGTTGAGTCTTCTTCCAGATCGTCAATTTGGATTTAGGTCCAAACTTTTTCTGAACTGTTTGGAGTGCCTAAAAAAAAAATCCAGTCATTTTCTGTCAATAAGTTAGATTATTTTGGTACCTGGAAAACAATCCTTGTCAAAAAGTTTCCAAAAATAACAAATCAGTGAGTACTGCCCCTCACCTCACTTCATTATTTGTGCAATGGCTGCTGGAAAAGGTTTAGTGTTTAGTTGTTGACTTACCATCCAGAAACCACTGCTGCATCCTTGACGCTTGTGCAGGAGACTCTACTTCTGCTTCTGGGTCTGACTACGTGTCAAAGATTTATACATTCTATCACTGTACATCTATGCAGCCATTTACATGTGAATAAATCACCAGAATAAACACTGAGTTGGAGTTGTTGCCAGCAACAGCTTATTTGCTGGTCGCAGCAAATTCAAAATACAAGCAACTACAGAACTCAACAAATATAAACTAGAGGTCATACATCAAAACAAATTAATAATAAAAATCTTCTACAAAAGAACATTCACTTCAATATGTTAAGTAACATTTATCCACGTTTTCTGGTGCCCCTGATTAGGAAGTGCATGGCAATTATAACAACCCTTATATTTTTGGAGTGAAGTCAAAGTTTGAGGCTTGGCCATTTTCCTTCAACATGCACAAAAGTCAACATTTTCATAAATTTAGATCTCCAGTGCCTTATGAGCAATATGATCAATTTTTGAGCCAAAAAAATCCAACCCTCTGTGAAGAGTTCAACCAAATAGAGGCTATGAATGACCAAAATGTGTCAAAATTCCAAGTTCATCCATGGTGGATGACTACCTGTTTGTTGTGAACGGTGGGTGTATGTAGGTCTTGGGAAGTTCTACAAGTGTATCAAGTTTCATATCTCAATGATAAAGGGTGTTTTGAATGTTGCTGTGGGGCGCTCTTGAGGTATTTCTCTTTGTGTATGTCTACCACAAAGACAATAATGCCAAAAGCATGCATTAATGGTTGTGGTTATGACACAAAGTGGAAATGTTCAAAGGGATAAAAATATTGGTTTGTGTAGCGACTTTGAACTTCTCCTGTGTTTTCTGGCTCCTTTCTGCCGTGTGTCGTCCATCTGACTGCTTGAGGCTGTAACATCTTTTGCAGAGAGTGTGGCCTGTAGCTGGACAGCCTCATGGATCGGGTATAAACTGTCTGTCAGTCTGTTTCAGAAGTGACAAACTGCAGGAAGCTCCGTGACGACGGAGCGATGGGTCGAGCAGCTCAGAGAAATCCAACCTGCACTGCTCGGAGAAATCATTTTGAAGTTCTTCACAGACTCGGCTTCCATCTTCATGACTTCTTCCACAGCCGTCACCCTGTTCCTCACAAACATTCCTCCTCCTTTTCTCATAATCTCTCTCTGTGTTGTTGTTGATCTCTGCTTTTCTCAAGGCCGAGTAGCGTCTTGTTTTACTGAAAGCCACAAGGAACCCATCTGAGATTGTTTTAATCAATAAACAGAAGGGAACATCATTCTGCAGCCTGCAAACGTTCACCAGCCCACTGCATCAGCTTTGACTGATCCTGTTTATAATAAAGTGTTTGAGAAGACCGATGCCTTTGCAGAAATACTCATAGCACTTGAGCTTTTGAATGTTTTTTCACAAACAAGTGAAAAAACTTGTTCTCTGTCCAGCTGCAGCCCTCTCTGCAGCTGGACAGAGAGGACAGACTGTTTTTGAAGTGAGTGGACAGGATGCAGAGGACTCCTAAAGCGCCTCTGGACCGTTCCATCCTGCCGTTAATGGGGTGCCAGAAATGTTCAACCCCAACAAAGTCACGCCTCACCGCTTGCCGCAACCACCAGGCTCCGGCTACACTGACCTGACAGATTTCCTGAGCTCCACAGGGTGGGATCGAATGCTCGCTCCCTGCAGCAGCAGAATATTTGCCACCTGGGATCTCCCCGAGGCAGCTGGCCAGGCCGGCTGGCTCAAGGCGCTCGGTCCTGTTAGTCTGGTAGACGGGGGTAGGAGCACTCCTGCACCTCCTCAGCCGGTGAGCCTGTTATTCTCTATGACAGGTTTCCCCCTCCTGCCCCACCTCTTCTCAGAAGGGCTGGAACTGAGAGGCCACGACCTCCGCGCCTGAAATTGAAACTGTTCGTAAAAAGAGTTGGGAAGGGAAAAGAAAACACCCACCAAAAAAATCCAACAGACCTTATTGACTCCATTTACCTGTTTCTGGATCAGCTGAGATGATCAGTTTACCTCCTTTACATGCAGCACACCTACAGGCCCATCTTGTTTCTGATGCAACTCAACCGAATGAATGTTTATTACTTCAGACAGTGTGTCTTTGGCACACTGTCTGCCAAAGACAAACCCAAGTTTCAAAGCTGGCAGTATTATTTAATTAACATATTTTAAAGGGGCATTATTGTGTATTTTCTAGACATAGTTCACATCCTCTAACATGGCTGCTACCCTGTGTACAAAACCAGGTTAATAAAAACATGGATGAGAGACTTTGGTGTGGAGAAACTTGGCTGGTCTGCACACAGTCCTGTCCTCTACTTGAAGAACACATTTATGATTAATTGGAGCTGTTAGGTCCAACATCAGTGTCTGACCTTACAAATGTGCTTCTGGAAGAATGGCGACAAATAGATATCCATAAACACTTGAATTTGAAAAGTCTTTTCCAGACAAGCTGCCCAAGAGGCCCGAACCTGCTCCCCTTATCTATGGAAACCACCGTGCACATCCCAAGAGGTAAGAGAACATTTCGGAATGCAGAGTGAAGTTTCACCAGATGCACAGAGAAAACACAACAAGTCCAACAATCACGATTCCAAGTCCAATTCTTTATTCTTAAAAGGAAATGAAACATTCCTCCCCGACTGTTATGTTGCCGTCGCCTGCCAGAGAGGCGGCCTGTTGTGGCTCCGTGTGTGTGGCGGTGTGCATGCGCGTGTGTTTCTCACATGGGGTTAACTGTGGGTGTAGGAATAGTGTCACGGTGCAAATCCCTTTCAGCGAGCCGAACAAGTTCCTCAGCATGGCTCAGAGTGTCGCATGACGGCGGCACCCTTCACACCAGCTCACACACTTCATCCATTTGTCCTTCCCTGAAATTCTGCCATCTGCTCTTTGAGGCAGCTTATTAGGAGAACTTTCAATGATTTGAATCCTTTATAAAAGAGAATATGTTATAATTTCATTAAAACTGTCACAGACTCATGAGACAAATAATCGGTGAAAAGATTGATCTCCTCCTTGAGCTACTATTGCCGCCTGAATGATTGCACCAATCCCGAACAAAAGAGGAGGGTCTTAGCGCTGTCAATAAACCTTGTGTACTCACTGCTGAAAGCGCTTATGGCGGAGAAACAACTTACGGTTACAGAAAAACTATTTATCCACAGGCCATGGTAGATAGCCTTAGTATTTCCAACAGGCTCCGCCAGCTGCAGCGTAGCAAAGAACAATGGAGGGGAGGGAGAGACGGGGATGAGCAGCCACACACAGAGTGAATTACAGCGTTAAGACCCGCCTCCTGACTCTGATTGGTTGTTTCTAGTTGGCAATGAGAGCAGACAGAGAAGCACTGTCATGGTGACAGTTTTAACAAACAAGCAAAAGTTACATAATGCACCTTTAAAATACATCAGTTAGACTTCAGAGTTTAGGTTTGAAATTTCTATAAATTAACCTGGAAGCGTTGATAAAGTGGTAGAATTGTTCGATCTTTGTTGGCTGTTTTTGCACTCATCCTCATTGTCTAAGCGAACATTCCTGCATGCATGTCAGCCACCTCAGCTGTGTGCATTGTTGCTTGCTACTATTATTAGTGGCGTGGAAGAGAGCAGGGAACCTCCCTGCATTTGTCTGTGCCTCAGCACATAGAGTGGGCCTGGAGAAGGCGGCTGAGGAGCTGTTTACCCAGCCTTTGTGCCTCCATGTTTGCCCAGCAGGGAGTGCCGGGGCTCAAAGGCCCTCGCATGTGGTCCGTCTGTGGGTGGGTGCTCAGAGCAGATAGAGCAGAGACGCATGGGATGAGCCGTAAAGGTGGCCGGTGTGTGACACTTTCCTGCTCCATTCGTCCATCCTTCAGGTTCCATGGCAGGTGTTGGGGTCAGAGGTCAAAATGTCTGCTCTCAGTTCTTTATGTAGATGAAAAGTATCATTTCTATGCCAAGGTGCAGAAGCATTTTCTTCGTTTGTAAATCTGAATCTTCAAGTTTTTAAAGAAATGAAGTATTCTCTTACAACCAAGGCCAGCTGGTACTTTCACTATACTTCAGCTTTCCAATAAATTAGGATATTATTGAAAAGTCCCATTTCTTTCAGGAACCTTATCACTAAGTGAAACACATTACGAAGATTAATTAAACACAGATGGATGTTTGAAAGCCTTTATTTCTGTTAATTCTGATGATTTTCAGCTATGAAAACTATTTAAAATTAGAATATTATATTACACCAATAAAACAAAAATCATTTTAAGTACATAAATGTGGGCTTATTGAAAACAATGTTTAATATCTTACTAAAGATTGTCAACTTTTAAAAGGTGCTTTTAAAAAAAAAAACAAAAACAAATCTGAAAAGTGTGGCATGCATATGTAATAAATCCCACCGAGTCAATAATCTGTTGAACATGTATGTCGACAGATGCTGAATGAAGAGCATCTGTAGACATAAGATTCTTAACTGGACTTTGATTAGACCATCCTAACATCACCACTGTTTTGATTAAAACCAGTGTTATCCAAAGTTTATCTCCAAAGGACAGTTTTGATGTTTGTCAGCGTGTCAGAATCAAGCGGTTGGTTAACTAAGCCATTTGGAACTGTGGTGTTGAAACAGGATCACATTTAAAATATTCACCACACCAACCCTGGAGGAGGCGAGCTGGGAACCATCCCACAACCCTGGCTTCATTTTCAGGCTTGTCCTGCTGGATGTTGAAACTCCGCCCCTGTCTTAAGCCTTTTGTAGCTTCTAACAACTTTTCTTTCAGGACTGCCCTGCATTAAGTTCCATCCATTAACTCCCACCAGCTTCCCTTTCACTGATGAAGAAAATCCTCCTACTGCCATATTTCTTGCTTTAGCCTAAAGGCTAGAAAGTTAGAATTTGATCTCACCTCCTTCCACATATTTGCTGTGTCTTCTACATGAGCTGTGGTTTTGGTAATCTGCAGCAACCAGAACTTTTTTATGCTTTTTGGCCAGATTTGCTGAGCACATCAGTTTTTTGTGGGAGTTTTTTTTTTTTTTTTTTGGCATTCTGAGTTGTGGATTTCTGCATGTCCTCTAGTGTTACCATGGGCCTCTTCTCTGATTCTCACTCAGTGAAGGTGAACATCCTTGTCTTGGTCTGAAGTGGTTCCATCGTATGCATGTCCAGATGATGGGTTGATCAAAGCTCTGTGAGGTTGGAAACCTGCTTTAAACTTCTCCATAGCTTCACTGACCAGTCTCCTGTGTTTTTAGTTTGCATGATGCTGTTTGTTCACAAATGTTCTCCACTAAACAGCTGGATTCAAGCTGAACACAGTGAAGTTAAATGTATTTGTACAGCACATTTCAGCTACAAGCTTTGCATTATGAAAACACCACAATACAAAGTCATAAAAAACATAATGCACTCATCAATGATGAAACAATCAGTAAACATCACATTAGACAAATTTCATCATCAAAATCATCAAGCAAATATACATCAAACATAATTAAGTGTCCAGTTATTATTAGTGAAAGGAAACTCTAAGCAAAAACTCAGTGTTTCGACTGTTTTGCGGTTTTCTGGAAGTTTGTTCCAGATTTGTGGTGCATAGAAGCTGAACGCTGCCTTTTGTTCAGTGATTTATAAACTACCAACAGTATTTTAAAGTCTATTCTCTCAGTGAAAGACTTCAGAACTGGGTGATCTGCTCTATCTTCCTGGTTTTAGTCAGAACACCAGCAGCAGCGTTCTGGATCAGCTGCAGCTGATTGATTAGATTTTTTTTTAGGCAGTCCTGTAAAGATACTGCTGCAGTAATCAATGCAACTAATGATAAACGATGACTTTCTCTAGATCTCGTTGAGACATTAGTCGTCTAATTCTGGAAATGTACTTCAGGTGATAGAAGGTTGACTTTCCAACTATCTTTATGTGGCTGTAAATGTTCAGGTCAGAGTTCATCACTACACCCAGGCCTGAAATAAGACATGGGAGACTTTATTTATTACTCATTGGGTGACTGTTGAAGGCACAGAGTTTTATTTGGGGATGTCAGAATAAAAAAAGTATGCAGCCGTTTCCCGGATTGATTGTAGAGAAGTTTAGCGTGCTGCGCTCCTTCTCGGAACTCCTCCTGAAGTGTGTTCCAAGTATCCATCCGTTTGGGGCCTTGAGTCTGTCAGGAGTCTAAACGAGCAGCTGAGAAAACAGCCAACAACAGATCCAGAGTGTTTAAAATTGATGCAGCAACGACCACCGTTCAGTCTGGAGGTTTCGGCTCAGCCCTGCACAACACACAGAGACACGCACGCGCTAGATCCTTGGAATGTGCGCAGGGTCCATCCCGTACTGCGCTCGTGCGTGCTGAAGAAGCCAACATTTATCCAGATCGAGAGTATAAACAGTGAAGGACAGATGTCTGTTGGCAGATTCCTGAAACAGAAACGCTCCCTCACTGGTCCGTGTGACAGCTGCCCCCCCCCCCCCCCCCCCCCCCCCCCCCCCCCCCCCCCCCCCCCCCCCCCCCCCCCCCCCCCCCACACACACCACCCCACACACGCGGCGGGGGGCGGAGACGGG
>CAEFZY010058147.1:0-40351 GCA_903066815.1 Brachyrhaphis roseni
GGATGGATGGATGGATGGATGGATGGATGGATGGATGGATGGATGGATGGATGGATGGATGGATGGATGGATGGATGTTTTGCTCACATCTGGAATAACCTTGGCTGCATCTTTCACACGACAGATGCAGCACAGATCAGGCAGTGAGAAAGTTTTAATTCAGACTGACAGCTGAGCTCCTTCGGCTGATTCTCAAAGACGCTGCAGTGACAGTGAAGAGGAATGAAAGTCTCACCACAGCTAGAATCAGGACCAAATGTTTTCACAACAAACGCAGAACAAATTTACATTCTGCTCTCAATTAAAAAGAGATTAAAAGAATATTAGCCGCAATAAAATGGGGGGAATTTATGTGTAAATCTGTATGTTTCAGCTTCATCCAGTTCCAAGGTTTACATCATCTGCTCTGTTAATCCCATGCAGCGTGGGGCCGATGTGGCAGGCAGCCATTTAGAGGAGCTGGCACAATGTTTGTTTTTGTCATTTGGAGAACGGAGCAGCCGCCGGTTGTGACGGCCATGAATGTGGTCCAAATGTAATTCAAGAGGCTTTTATGCTAAGCTCTCACTGGGAGATCAGTTCAAATGTTTGCTGTTTACCAGGGCCAGAATCATGACACGGATGATTTAAAGACGGACCTGCAAGAAAAAGAAACTCATTTCAAGACTGTTTCATCTTTTAAAGAAAAGTAGAAATTCATCTTTAAGAGAGTAAAATGAACTTGGAAGTATTTTGGGTCTAGTTCTATTAGTTCACTTAAAATAAAAGAAAATTAGCACGAAGGTAACCTTTTAGTAAGATATAGGAGCTTGTTTTAAGTAAATTATTCCTTAAAACTGAGAAAGAAGTTCCTGTTCCATTGGCAGATTATTTCACTTAAAACAAGTTTTGCCTTCTTATAAGTGAAATAATAAGCCAATAGAAGTTATTATTTTTTTTAATCAATGTTAAGGATTTAATACTTAAAACAAGCTCATATCTCTAAAGTTACTTGTTAGTTTTGTTTTATTTCAAGTGAACTAATAGAACTAGACCAAAAATACTTTGGTTAAATTTTACAAAGTGAAATAAGCACAAACACACACACACACACCCACCCCCACACACACAAACACACACACACACACACACTCCTGTTTCCACTGTAAAGCTGCTCATTAGTTAACTGTCAGCATGAGGACGTCATGCTGAGCTTTTGTCTTAAAAATGACATTTTAAGTGCCAACAGAGGTTTTTATTCTTTAAACCTTTTCTGCATTCATAAATAAATAAATGTGAATATATTCTGATTTAACCGTCACGTTTAAAGCTCACATTTCACCGCAAAGGAATGTTTCTCCTTCCAGCCTGTTTTTACTGGAGGAAATCTGTCTGGTTCCTCTTCTTTTATTTCACATATCCCAGGTTGCCTGAACAGAATGGATGACCCGCTCCTTTAAAATGCTTGGCTCAGGGTTATAAAATGATAGCCAAATGAAATGTTTTTCACATCCCTGCACAATGTCCTGTCTGCCGAACAACGGAGAAACGGGGTCGCTGGTTTGCTCTGGGCTGACGTAAACAACAGTAACGTAACTGGGAGAACGAATGTCAGCAGTTGTCTGCCTGCATGTTGCTGCTACTGATTCGCTTAGAAAATAAAACATTTAGCTTTTTATCGTGAGAATAAATAAATCCAACGTTTCTAATGTGTTAGCAGCACATTTAATACCACAAAAAGAGAAATGTTGTCAGTGAAAAACTAAGGACACCCCGTTATTTAGTAGTTGGTAGAAAAGTTACACAATAAAAACATTAAAAGAAATAATTTGGGTGTTCATTCTTCAAAGTCATAGTTTCATCATATTATTCCTACATTTATAAACATCACAATTTCTAACAAAATATCTAATTCACAAGATAAATATTTTGTTTGTAAACAAAATGTTTAGCTAAAGGTTTAGTCTGCTAACTACATATTGAGCTCCAAATTACATATTTGTTTCCCAAAATAAATTTTTATTTTTCAAACTAAATACTTAGCTTGCTAACTAAATACATAGCTAAGAAGCTATGTATTTAGTAGCTGGCTGCTACGTTTTAGCAGCCATTTTAGTAATAGCTTGCTACTAGTAGCAAGTTAAATATTTTTAGCAAGCTACATATTTAGCTATCTATCCTGCTACTAGCTAAATATCTAGCTAGTAAACTACATATCTAGCTTACTAGCTACATATTTAGCAGCAGGCTAACCAACTAAATTTAGGTTGCTATCTAAAATATATTTCACCATGTTATTCATACATTTATAAATGTCACAGATCCTAAATACATATTTAATTCACAATCTGATTATTTAGTTTACAAACAAAATATTTAGCTTGAAAATTAAATATTTATTTAGGAAGCTAAATATTTTATTTGCAAGCTAAATATCTGGTTTATAATCTAAATATTTAGCTACAAATTATATATTTAGTTTCCAAATGAAATATTTTTAAAACTAAATAGTTACCTTGCTAATATGTAGCTAGCAAGCTACATATCTAGTTAGCAACAAGCTAAATGTAGGTTGCTAGCCATATATTTTGCTTGCTAAATAAATATTTAGGTAGAAGTTAAATATTTAGCTACTATCTAAATTAGACTGCTGATAAGCGGAAGTGGACTATCAAAATAAAAGCAGTGTTTTGCGGACTTCTATATAAACTCTTGGTTCTGTCGAGACAAGTAGCATTTTTTCCTCTAAATGTTGCTGTTGATCCATGACTAACTGTTAAAACATGATGTCTTATGTTTTCAGCTTGCTAGATGAAAATAATCGGGAACTGAAAAACTTTTAATATTAATGTTGTTACCATAAGATTCTGTTTGTTTTATGACCTACTGCATGTTTTCTGTACTAAGAAACAAGTTGAGATACTGAAGCATCTAAATATAATAACATTTGTTTTACTTCATTTGTAAAAACTAAATAATCTAAATCACTCTGTTGGCCTCAATCTCCCTCACCCTCATCTTTAACCGCTTGTTTATATTCACTCTGCCACAAACACTTTTGACTCAAATTGCCTTCCAATTAGGATTTAAACACCATTTAGTCCGTCTTATTTTGCCTGCAGCTGTGACACTATGTGTTTAACTAAGTGAGATTTAATTTCACAGCCTGTTTGGAGCCCCTCACTATTCATCTTACAAAGAGACAGGATGGTGTTTAACTGCGAATCCTCAGCAGAGAACCAGGAAACACATATCAGTGGTGATAATTAGATGTGTGATGGCAGGACTGGCTTATTAGAGGGCTGTCATGGCGGCGGTGCGGAGGTTTGTGACAGTGAAGAGCTACTTAAATATTCATTACACGGGCAACTCCCAGTACAGTGACTTTAATATAACAATAATTGCATCTCAGGGGGAGCAGAGTGCAGCAGTGGTGGGTTATTTGCATGTATGCTGAAGGGCTGTACGATACCAGGAAGTGACATTTGATTAGAAATTACAGAAAACAACAAGTGACCAACATTTAAAACTCAGAGGTTCAGAAAAAGCAACTATTTGAAAACTGAGCTGAAGAAGAAAAGCTGAGAGAAATCTGTCGATCAGGTGGACTAGTTAAAGGAGAAAATGTTTGTTTTTAACATCAGTAATCACTTTGCTTTTTTCATATTATATGGAAAACTTTGTTCCAACTATCACAGGAGAAATATCTAAAAATAATCAGAATGTGATGCATAGAAAGATGGTGGACGGAAAAGAGAGAATAAAATTTATTAAAAGACAAACGGACAAACGGATGGCTAGTTGGTTGGTGGAATATATGGTTGGATGTTTCTTTGGATGTTTGATTATATGTTTGTTTAGTTGGATGGTTTGATGTTTGTTTGTTTGGTTGGTTGGATGGTTGGATGTTTGTTTAGCTGGATGTTTGGTTGGATGGTTGGTTAGTTGGATGGTTAGCTGGATGAACGGTTGGATGGTTCGATATTTGGTTGATTGGATGAACGTTGGATGTTTGATTATATGTTTGTTTAGTTGGATGAATGGTTGGTTGGTTGGTTGGTTGGATGGTTGGATGTTTGGTTGGATGTTGGTTTAACTGGATGAACGGTTGGATGGTTGGATGTTTGTTTGTTTAGTTGGATGGTTGTTTTTTTGGATGAACGTTGGATGGTTGGATGGTTGTTTGGTTGGATGCCTGCTCTAACTGCTGGTCTCCTGTCAGCTCCTCTCTGTGCTGCAGCGGCTCAGTTAAAGCCCGGTCCGTGTCAGAGCAGCGTAGCGCGGCGGCGGCGGCGAATCGTTCTGAGCGTCCTTGGTGGAAAACGACGCGTCAGCAGAACGTAAATCCGTGCGGCGCCTCGTCTGAACCTTCAGCGAAAAGCCAGAGTGAGTCAGAGCAGCATAATTAAAACATTTCCAACCCGCTCTCTTTATCTGCTGCCTCTGTGTGTGTGTGTGTGTGTGTGTGGGTGTGGGGGTGTGTGTGTGTGTGTGTGTGAGGAAGATTTGCTATTTCTAACCCACCTGTAGGCACAGAGAAATGGGGTCACACACCAACAATGTCACTGTGACACGTTTCTGTCTGAACAACTTGAGGCGACGGAGGAACGGAGAAATGTCAGGAAATCAGGAGCGTTAAGTTGCTGTCAGCACATGTAGAATTTAACAATTTAATATTTCAGCAAAATCTTTCACACAGACTTGGAACAGATGATCTCAGAGGCATTCTTCATTGAAAAATTCAAGATGGCCGCCACTGTCATCAAGGAAAATGTTTTTTGCACTAAAACTGCCAATATTTATTGTAGTTGACTGCAACGTGTCCTGAACGTCACCATTGGTTTACAGATAATTACTTTTTGTGTCAAATATTACATAATTGGATCCATAGAAATTATATTTACTGATAATTCTTTGGTTTTCCAAGATGGTCACAATATTTGTCATGAAAAATAGATTTTTGCACTAAAGTCACCAATTAGATGAAGATGTTTGGAGTCAAATCAGAGTCCACGTACTTTGAGCCATGTAGAATCGTGTCTTTAACGGGAACAAAAGTTCATACAAGTCATAAAAATAGGAAACATTTTATTGGTTTAAAAGGCTGAAGTTGGGCGTCCATTTTGAAATTCAAGTGACTAATGGAAAAAATGACAAACAAACAACTTGAGGGGTGAAAAGTCATATTTTTATGCTTGTATCTATAGTTGAAATATTTTTACAGTAAAGTAACTAATATCATCACAGAGTTGCCTCTTCCAGCTGTGAGTCCCCCATTATTCTTCCATAACTTAATTACGGTAATAAAACTTCACGGCTAAACTCCTCCATGTAAGGAGAAGAAGCTCCAGGGAGATGATGAGTATTAAAAAACACACATTGCACCTGGACTGGATGTAAAACACAAGTCCAAACATCTGTGAAATGCTCTGGATGTTAATGAATTAACTTTTAATTGGAGCTGAAGTGCCCCAGACGGTCCTGCAGTTAAAGTGGTACATGTAATTAAACGCTTAAAGCCCATTATGTGGGCTGTAATTACGTCTTCAATGGGAACAAAAGTAGAAAATGGAGCTACGGCCTGGAAAATGAAGACGCTCCAGCTGTCATCAGTTTCAAGTCAGAAATGGAAGACTCCGACGCTGCCTGATTTTAAACTAAAAATAAGAAAAACTGAGGTGTAAACAGCATTTTATACTAATAAAATACATCAAGAAAATTGGAACTAAATAGCTTGAAAACTCAATATTTTGTTCATAAACTAAATATTTAGTTTGAAAGCTAAATATTTAGCTAGTTAGGAAACTAGAAAACTAAATATGTGGTTTCCTAACTAGATGTTTAGCTTCCTAACTAAATATATAATTTGAAAGCTAAACATTTAGCTTGTAAACTAAATATTTAGCCTTCAAATTAACCATTAGTTAAGAATCTAAATATTTAGTGACTAAACTAAATATTTAAGAACTAAAACTTAATTTAAAAGCTAAAAATTTTGTTTACAAACTAAATATTTAGATTATTGACTAAATATTTAATTTGAAAGCTAAATATTTAGTTTGCAAGCTAACTAAATACTTAGTTTCCTAACTGAATATTTGATTTAGAAGCTGAATATTTAGTTTGCTAACTAAATATTTAGATTTCTAATTAAATATTAATTTGAAAGCTAAATATTTAGTTTGTGAATTAAACATTTGTAAATGCATAAATAACATAATGACTTTATAACGGGCTAAATAAACCAAAAATATTACAGTTAACTTTTTATTGTGTAACTTTACAAACATTAATTTCTGCATCTTTGCAGGAAACATTTAAGTTAAACTGTCAACACCTTTATGACGTCACACGGCATGTGGGTCAAACTGCGCGCTTTAATTTGAAAGGTATCGCGGAAAGGAAACGCTCGCGCCTGGTCCACCTTGACTTCGTCACATTGACCCAGTTTCATTCAAAGGCGCTCGCGCTGCTTGCCCGTTTGAATGAGCGGCGCGCGCGCGGCTGCTCGAGCGCACCTTGCCACTTGCCTCTCGTGCGCCTCACAATGCTGGAAACCAAGTTTGCGTCCCCGCGATGAATCCGGCCAACGAGACCGAGAGAAGCGCGGACAGATACCTGTTCGCGGCTGGAACCTACAAACTTCTGGCGGTCGCCATCGGAACCATCGGAGTGTTCGGGTTCTGCAACAACGTGGCGGTGATTTTACTCTACTGCAGGTTCAAGAGGCTCCGCACGCCCACCAATCTGCTGCTGGTCAACATAAGTTTGAGTGATTTTCTGGTGTCGGTCATCGGGATAAACTTCACGTTTGCGTCGTGCGTCAAAGGCAGGTGGATCTGGAGCCAGGCGACGTGCGTCTGGGACGGATTCAGCAACAGCCTGTTCGGTGAGAACATTCACCCAATCTGGGAAGAAAGGCTTTCTATTATTATTATTCATTTATTTTTGCTTAAAAATGTCATTAAAACACAGTTTATATGAATAAAAATAATACCTCATAAACCTTAGCAGCATATTGATTATACTAGTCGATATACAAACATCCTAAATAGTGCGTAATGCATAATATATTAAATTTAATTGACAGAAACGTATTACAAGATGTTTATCGTCTTATTTACAAAAGAATTTGATTGTTTGCAATTTTTTATGGATTTCTAATATTCTATAAAAAGGTTTTTAAAGCTATTTTTAACTAAAACAGCTACATTTTAATTATTACTGTAGGGATCACTGCATCATGCAGATGTAATCTTATTTAACAAGAAGACATTGAATTGTTTAGCATTTTTAATATATTTCTAGTAAAAGACGCTAGAAACGCTTTTCTAATTAAAATTGAGCATTGCATCATGTCAGTTGTTTTATTTAACAAAAGGAGTTGAATTATTTGTTTATTTGTATCATAGAGGTCATTGCATTGTGCAGATGTAATGCTTACTGTCTTATTTAACAAAAATGAATTGAATTGTTTATTTATACTTTTTAATGTCTAATAATGTATAAAAAGGCTCAATAAAAGACCTTGAAAGAGTTTTTGATTAGAACTGAGCATCCTGAATGTGTTACCTTATGTTGCCTGTTTCTGTACATCTGACATCTTGTTGGATGACACACATTCCCACTCATTACCATAAGCAGAGCTGTATTTAATAAAGAAGTGTGAACAGGCACTTTTTGGCTCCCACCACCGTTCGACCTCCAGCCCCAGAGGAAGGCTGAGTGCTAATGAGCTCATTAGAAAAACCCTCTAGCCTTTTTTTTTTTTGTTTGTTTGCTTTTTGTTGCTTTTTGATCATCGGAGTGCTGGACAGTCGCCCTCCACTCCTGTCATCCTGCCGTCCTTTAGCTGACATTGCATTGTGAGCCTGCAGGATGTGAGGAACACGTCCGCCTGCCTCTGTCAGCGCGCAGTACTGCAGCGACGTGTTTGGTTTTTATTTTTTATCTCTCTTGTTTGCATTTCAAACATGTCACAGGAGACATTGCAGATCAAAAAGATGCAAAGTTGATGTTCACGTCGATTCTCGTACTGTACATCGTATTTCACCAGCAGGATGTGGGAATCTGCTCTGGCCTACATTCACAAAATGAAGCAAACCTGGAAGATAATGAAAGTTTAAGCTAAATTAATGAGTGTTCACTCATAAATTAGATGAAAATCATCTATTCTTTTGTCTTACGATCCAAGGTCACACAGATTAAAGAGCTGCAAGAAAAGATGAGGTAGTGATGCTTCATCTTAAAGAAACTGCAAAAGCTCTGAGAAATTGTATTTATTTATGTTTTTCTGAATTCATTGTCTTGTAATCTATATTTTTCTTGACTAATGTTTTTATTTAAAAAGAAATGGAAGTTATATACTTGACAGTAGGACTGAAGTGATTAATCGATTAGTGAAATAACCGTCAATGATGCTCAGAATGTATCACTCTGTGTGTAACGGGTTTCATTTGTTAAGTGCTTTGGGATCCAGTAGATTTTTACTACAACTAAGATATTTTAGTTAAAAAGCACAAAGAAAAAAAAAATTTCAAGAGTTTTTCACTCAGTTTTGAAACACTAACATAGATAAACGATGAAAATCTATTTTCAATTAGGGCCGAACAATTAATCGTGACTAGTCAAAACTGTACAAAAAAATTTACAAATTTTTCATTTAAGTTTTCATCTTGTTCAGTTTCTGTTAAAAAAAAGAAATCACCTTTTGCTCCCCAGTTATTAATAGTTTCAGCTTTCTGGAAGTAATCACAACATGGCTCCTCTATTAACCCTTAACAACGTTTTTTATCAGAGTTTTTTGAGAAGTAGCTCCAATAATGAGCTCAGCAGATGCACAGTTCTATCAGATGTTTGCTAATTGCTGCTGGCTAGTCTGAAGGAGCTGAGTGGGAAAGTTGCAGAAGCTCATTAGCTTGGAAACTGCAGCTCAGAGGTGGAGCTGCAGCTCGAAGGCGGGGCTACGTCCACCCAGGCGTTTTGGACAGCTGAGTGGTTTCCATGGAGATGGAAGGATTAATCAAACATTCATGAAAAAAATCAATTACTCCAGGTATGTTTCTGATGAGAGAATGAAAAAGTAGATTTTACATCATGCTGCCCCTTTAAGAGTCGCTCTGAAATGACTGCTTGGTATTCGGTTTACACCAGGAGCGTCAAACTCATTTTCATTTTGGGCCAAATCAAAATCATGAATCCTCTTAAAGGGCCGGTTGTGCCAAATTGTGTTGCTAAAACCAGATTTGGCCCCCGGACCTTGAGTTTGACGACGACAGTGATGAAAGTCGGACCAAAGAGACGCTGAGTCGCCGCTCTCTCTCCTCTCAGGCATCGTCTCCATCATGACTCTGGCGGCTCTGGCTTATGAGCGCTACATCCGGGTGGTGCACGCCCAGGTGGTGGACTTTCCCTGGGCATGGCGGGCCATCGCCCACATCTGGCTGTACTCGCTGGCCTGGACCGGGGCGCCTCTGCTGGGCTGGAACCGCTACACGTTAGAGATCCACCAGCTGGGCTGCTCCCTGGACTGGGCGTCCAAAGACCCAAACGACGCCTCCTTCATCCTCTTCTTCCTCTTTGCGTGTTTCTTCGTGCCCGTTGGCATCATGGTCTACTGCTATGGCAACATCCTTTATACAGTGAGAATGGTAAGGCTGCGGATGTTTGTTTTTGTTGTTTCATAAGAACACACACCTTCTGCTCTGCTGGAATAAATTCTCCCTGCAGGTGACATTTCAACCATATTAAATTCCTAACTTTGAAATGGCAGATCCACCGTTGGTTCTCTAAAGCTGACATTTCAAAGCTTTTCTGGTTTAATCCCAACAAATTGACAATAAATTCTGGCTCCTCAATACTCATTCTAGCACTTAAACCACACTAAAAACATAAACATAATTCTGAGTAGCAAAGACAATTAAATACCTGAAATACTATTTCAGGTATTTAATACCTGAATTAAATGGTATTTAATTCACGTATTAAATACCATTCCGGTATTTAATACTATTTAAATACCTGAAATAGTATTTCAGGTATTTAATTACCTGAAATTGTATATTATATGTCACTGGTGGGGAAAATATCTAAATTTCAATCTTCAAAAACCAAAAAATTGTATTAATCGCTGAAGTTAATCATCTCCCTCTGCCAGTTTAAACGTTGTGAGAAGGATTTCATCATCACAGATGCTGGATGCAGTTTTGCATTAAAGCACAAGTTTCCTTCTGCCACTGTAACAACGATAAAGGACCGAACTGGCAGAGCAGACAGCAGGAGAGATGCAAACTGAAATGGTCATTAAGCTCACAGTGAGCGGAAGCAGAAAGAAAAGAATCCCAAACAGGCAAAAAATAAAAATTATCCAAATTACATCCAGACAAACAGCAGGTGTGAAGCTTTAAAATGTAACATGAGGGACATGAACAGTTGCAAAACGGCAGGAAGGAGCAAGAATGAAGCTTTGACCAAACAAACTAATTACATGCAAAGAAAATGAACACATAAAATAAACTCATCAGTCATCTTTATACAAGTACACTTATATTACAGAATCTGCTATTTCAATAACCAAACAAGAACTACTAAAAGCAGGGATAAATAAAGACTCTTCTGTAAAAATGGCTTATTATTATGTAACTGAAATTATAGCTTGATATTAAACTTAACATAAAACATGTGTATGTAACAAGTGTATGTTTTGCGCTTTCCATGCTTGTTTTAATCTAAAGTAGTTCAAAAAAGTTTTGAAATTGTCCTCTATTTTGTGTTTTCACAAATACATTAAATACATTAAAGGTTCATAAATTACAAACATTATTTGACAGAATCTCTGTTTGGCATAGATTAATTCAGATGTGGTCTGAACAGTCTAAATATGGATGTTTTGATGTATAAATGTGGTTCAAACTCCTTTAAAAATACTGAAATAGCTATTTAATTAATCACAGCAATAATTTATCACAACATTTCCACTGGGCACCCCACAGGGGAGTCCCAATTATGCAAAATTTACATTTTTCATGTTTTTGTACTTCCATTTGGGTCTCAATTACTTCTAAACAAAAAACAAGCATTTTAAAAAATACACATCTGGAAAATGAGCCGTTTCAAAAACCTCCATATTGCCAAGTCACAAATCAGCAGGTGCCACACTGTTACCTAGCAACCCCAGCAGAGTTCCGTCTGTTACCTAGCAACCCAAACAGAACTCCAGCATGTTTCGTCAGCTGGTTTTACCTGTTTGTGCTGTACAACGGCTGCCGGAAAGAGACAAGTGTTTTGTTGTTGACTTAAAATCCAGAAACCACTTACTGCATTCTTGTTAGTTGTACAGGAGGCTCCACTTCTTCTTTTCAAAGATGTATGGTTGTACAGCTGCGTATTTGTTTACAGCCATTTTAAGGTGAGAGTGTAAACGTTGATTTGGGGGCTTGTGGCCGGCAGCAGCTTTCTAGGATTTAAAGTGACAAGAGACCCTAAAACGGCTCATTCTGATGAAAGTCTTAGTATCTAAGAATGATTTTGTGGAAAAAATATGATGAACATGTTTTGTTTAGGCCATAGAATTATCCAAACCTGTTCAAGGAAGCATAATAGACCCCACTTAAAATAAGCAACAGAAAAATCAGATTGGGGTGATATTTTCTGCCTTTTGCTGCCCTTCATGTCGTGCCGCCCAGGGCAGACAGCCATTTCACCCAGAGACAAAATATACTCATCACCAGACATTTCACTTCCAGGTCAGTTCGACTCACACGTAAAGATAAAAAACATAAATAACAAACCTTTAGTGCTCATAAGCTGTGGTCAGTTTTTAGACTCCTGAAGCACAAATACCACATCACTTCCTATCGCCTGATTTGTTTAACGACTTTAAATGTCACGTATTCTAGGTCAGCTCCTCTAATTGTTTGCGCTCGGATAACATTTCCACTTCGTTGTGTTCATTTCATCACTTCTGCTTTAGTATCTCCCACAGTGAGCTCAGATTGAAAACGTTACCTGATACAACCTCAGGTTAAGCTATTCCTGTGAAACCATGGACTTAATTATGGATTTTTTTATGCTGACTCTTTCTAACTCTTTTTTTTTATTACATTAAATCTGAATGTAAAAAAAACAAACAAAAAAAACAGTCTTAGTTCAGTTGACCCACATGTCTTTGCGAATCACAGTTTCCTCCCTTAAATATTCACCATTTTGCTGGAAGTGTGAGAAGCTCCCTCCTCTGAGACCCCCGAATTCGAGCTGCAGAAAATTCCCAGAACGGCGCCGAAGCCTGAGAGGAGTCTCATCGCACTTCAGGGCGATCTGGGAAAATCTTCAAAGAAAAAACACTCTGAACGCTGCAGAGATTTCACTTCAGAGCAGCTGGCCTGCTTTTCCCGACACAGAAAAACCCATCAGGCATCTGAAGACCTGGAGACAGCAGCAGATCGCTAACATGGAAAGGGAGAAAAAATAAAGAAATGTTATGAATTAAACCACTAAAAACAATTATTGAATGATTATAGAAGCTCACTTTTTAATTCAAATTGAAATAAAAGCTGAATTGGGTTTTTTTCTGCCAAAATCTTTGAAATTTTGTGACTAATCTCAGAATTTTTCTAGAAAATTTTTCAAACTCAAATTTTTGACATTTGAATTCAGAAATTTCCGGGGGGGTTTGTCGAAAATTTCTGAGATTAGTCAAAAAAAAAAAAAAAAAAGCAAATTTCCTTCTGAGGTTACTCAGAATTTCTGCATTTTTTGGCAGAAATTTACAATATTTTTTTCTTGACAATAGCCCTAATGCTCCGTTGCCGATTTAGCATGTTTCAACACCTCATATTTCTGAAATGAAACATTCAGATTTGCAGCTGAAGACATTAAAGTCTTAATTTTCTCTTTCTTTTCATTTCTGCAGCTCCGTTCCCTCCAAGACTTGCAGACGGTCCAGATTATAAAGATCCTGCGCTACGAGAAGAAGGTGGCGGCCATGTTCCTTCTGATGATTTCCTGTTTCCTGGTGTGCTGGACGCCGTACGCCGTGGTCTCCATGATGGAGGCGTTCGGCAGGAAGGCCATGGTCTCTCCTACCGTGGCCATCATCCCGTCCTTCTTCGCCAAGTCCAGCACGGCGTACAACCCCCTCATCTACGTGTTCATGAGTAGAAAGGTTTGTAATCCTCTAAATCAGTCTTTCTCAAACCTCTGGCGGTCCGCGAGCGCCCCTAGTGGTCCGCAAGGTACTGCACGTAACAACCGTTTACGTACTGTGACGTCAGCTCAAAGTGCGACGCGTACTGACTAGCTAGTTGCAGCTAGCTTGAAATAATAATGGATAAATGGATTAAAACTGAAGATATCGATGATGGAAAGAAAACAGCAGGATTATTTCAGAGGAAAATGTGTTGTTCAAGAACGATTCAATTCTTTTGAACGGCTCAATGCCGTGAACTGTAGGACTCAAGTTTCAGTTCATGAGAACTGTTCTTTGTCTTTGCTTGCTTATGAAACTGTCACACGTCAAGAACTATTGACATTTTTAACTAATTAAAAATTATTACATTAGATTAATTAAAAATGACATAAAAATTGGTTAAAGATTTTATATTTAAGATGATTTTACCATATCAATTTAGTTGTGTCTTATTTCAAGTGTACTAAGATATTTACACAAGAAACTAGACCAGATATACCTTGTAAGACTTCGTATTTTTGCAAAATAATGCAAGTTCGCTCTCTGAAATATAAACTTTGTATTGACGGCTAAATGAGTGAGAACTGGCATCATCATCAGAGTTGAGCAGTAATTAGTTACATTTACCTCTGGAACTTTTTTGAAAAAAATTACTTTTAGATGTATTTTTACTACTCTGCACTTTTTATTTTTACTTCAGTAATTTTATTATGAAATATCACTAATCTAATTGGAGTAAAGTGTCTGGATTATCAGATCACTGAATGAAAAATAAACATATCTTAACCAAAAATTCACCCAACAGTAAACACAGCTGCAGTTTGTGTTAAAGTTTCATAAATTTTTTATTCAAAGAAATTGACTTGGGAAAATTCTTATTTTTTGTTATTTGTATGAATTATTGTCATTTTGGGCCTTAAAATACTAACATTTCCACTTAACTTTATATTTTAGTCCATCTGATGATGCAATTTTTAAATATGAAGTGATTGATAATTTGATGAGTCACTCAGTATATGAGTAGACTTTCTACCAAATACTTTTTAACCCTTACTTGAGTAATTTCTTGCAACTTTTTACATGAGTAAAAATATGTTGAAGTATTGCTACTCTTACTTGAGTGTAATTTTTGGCTTCTCTACTCACCTCTGATCATCATCATCATCTGTTTTCTTCATCCTCTTCCTCCAGTTTCGGCGTTACTTCCTGCAGCTGCTCTGCTCCCGGCTCTTCCATAAGATCTCCTGGCTGCAGCAGAACCTCAAAGAGCGGCCGCTGACGCCGGCCGACCGCCCCATCCGCCCCATCGTCGTCTCCAGCGCCTGCGACTCCAGGGACCGGCCCAAGAAGAGGGTCACCTTCAACTCCTCCTCCATCGTCTTCATCATCACCAGCGACAACTTCCAGCAGTTCGACGTCACCTCCAAGGCCGGAGATTCCTCGCAAGTGAACGTCATCCAAGTGAGGCCGCTGTGATCTTTGACCTCTGGGTAATGCCTTATGATCAAACATGCAGTTCCAAGCCAAACTAATCCCGCCTGACCTCCACGGCTGTTTCTGCGTCTGAACGCAGCCTCAGACTTTTTACAACTGACTGTAAATACCCAACAACACCTAAACGAGTCGTATAGAGGGGACATCCTCATTAGACATCGGCCTGGTGATATTAAGTAGGTAATTGCATAGTTGATTAACTAGTTTTATGTCATGCAGTATGTGGCAGAGTAGTTGTGTTTCCGTTACAAATGAGCTCAACATTCAACGCTAATGCCGGAAAAACACAATTTTGCAATTGTGGTGTTTAAGTTAAATGAGAAACGGCATTAAAATCACACCTGAATAAGTTTGTTCATGAGAAATATCATTAAAAAACATGCTACATAGGCCTGTCGCAATAAGTAATAATCAATTAATCCTTGATCAATTAAAACGATATCAATAATTTCTATTTGCATGATTTATTGTTTTTCTATTTTCTCTCTTTTTACCAAAAATTGGATGATAAAAAATCTTCAGTTTGGTGTTTTGGTCTCAGTCCTTCTTTTGAGGGATAATTTTGTTTTCAAAATTCATTTTATTTGTTGTTTCTGTTGTTTTATTTATTTTGGATATTTAAAATGCCTTCCAGTTCTAGTGTTAAATCTTCATTACAATTTAAAGCTTAATAATCTTTGAATACCATTGTATTACTTGAAAATGGTATCAAAACAACAGTATTATCATTTATCGTCTTCTGGGATGATTTAATGTCCAGCAAGATGTGTTACAGAATGGAATAGATTGCGACATTATTGTGACAGGCCGTCGTCCTCCAATCACTTCCTGTTGTCTCCTTAATTTCCTCCAGTAGTAACATCGGGTTGCTGAACACATGCGAAAAAAGCTTTTCATTACAGTTTGGCAAAATACACTAATTTCTAAACAGCTGAAAAAACCACCTCATCCTAGTGCAAATTCAATCCTAAGCAAATTTATTTCCATAATTCCAATTTGTGCAAATATTATCAACGGAAACACAGCTACTATGTTCAGTATTTACTCTGCAACAACACAAAATCTTATCAAGTATATTTGGTCGTTTCCACTGCAAATATCTTAGTTCACTTGAAATAAGACAAAACTAAATTACAAGTAACTTTTCAGCAAAACATAGGAGCGCGTTTTAAGTAAATAATTCCTAAATATTGACAAAAAAGTTCTAGTTCCACTGGCAGATTATTTCACTTATAACAAGACAATTTTCCAGGTACGGGTGGGCATTTATTATATTGTTTCATTTATTTATTGTGATAAATTTCATATAATAATTTTGTTTCATTAATAAAATTTAATTTGAAAATATTATTAAATGGAGTTTAACCGGACTGTGTAAAAGTTTAGTGTATTACAAATAGAAATTGTTGAATGTTTTCAGGAGCAGTATTTGTGTTTATGAGGCTTTGTTTGCTGGGCTATACAGTCACAGTTACCTAAAAAAAAAAAAAAGTAATAAATGGTTCTTATTGTCACTTTTATTGGTGTAGCAATAGTACCACAAATATTCACTGCAAAAACACACAATTTTACCAAGTATTTTTGTCTAGTTTGTACTGCAAATATCTTACCAAACTTGAAATAAGACAAAATTAACTTAAAAATAACTTTTCAGCAAGATTATTTACTTGTTTAAGGTAAATAATTCCTTAAGATTGCTGGAAAAGTACCAGTTCCTTTGGCAGATAAATTAACGTAAAATGTTTGCCAACAGAACTAGCACTTTTTCATCAATATTAATGAATTATTTACTTAAAAATAAGCTCATATATCTTGCTAAAAAGTTACTTTTAAGTTAGTTTTGTTTTATTTCAAGTGAACTAAGATAGAAACTATACCAAAAATACTTTGGAAAGTTTTCTGTTTTTCCAGTGTTGCGATAAAACATTAAATCCATGTTGGGTATCTCTAGTTGTAAGTGAAATAATCTGCCAGTGAAAATACTACTCTTTCATCAATATTAAGGATGAAATTAGCTAAAACAAGCCCCTTTATTTAGCTGAAAAGTTACTAGTAAGTTAGTTTTGTCTTATTTAAAGTGTTTTCAGATATTGGTAATACTTGGTAATATGTTGTGTTTTTGCAGGTTAAGAGGACAGCGAAGTTCGGGTCAGCTTGTGATTTATGGTCATACATTTTGGTTGGTACCCAACTGCAAGTGTGTAAAGAAGATAAAAAATAAAGCTTTAGTTTCTTAACCATAAATATATATTACTGTATGGATTCAGAAAAGAGACTTTATTTTAAGCTAGCAGGTTTGTGTATGAGGTTGCTCTCATTATCCAGTGCGATGAGAGCCGACACTGTGAAGTGGCATTTGGTGAGAATATGTGTGAGGATTGCAGGAGTGTAATTAGGCAAAAGGAGATGAGATCAGGGTGGGACACTGCGCTCATAACCTCCTGGGTGTCAGCTATGAATAGACATAATGAATGGATCTCCATGTCTAATAAAATCCCTTTTCACTGTGGACCTGAATGACTGAGTGGCCTCTTTTGTTTTTTAATGATTGGGGGAAAGACTCAAGTGTGAAGTTAAAGGGACTAAAGTTTATCTACTCAGATGTGTTTGAGTTTGAAACCAGGAAATCATACAAAAACGCTCATAATTCTTTTTTGATTTTGTCACATTACACCTACTATGACAGTATTAGAACAATATTATAAATGGGAAGTTTGTTTATTTATTCTATGAATTTATTTTATTTAGTCAACAAGCTGTTTCTTCAGACATTTATTGCCGTATTAAGTTCTGTTAAGCTGCTCTTGGCTACTGCTCTGTAGTTTTAGTGTTATTTATTGTATTTAAGCTGCTGAACTGATGTTAACCACCAACTTTTGAGAATAAAGTGATATTACGAGAATAAAGTCGTATGAGATTCAAATCAAAATACGACAAAGTTGCAATGATGTGAGAACAGCATTGTGTTAATGAAGTTGCAGTAAGAGAAAAAGATGTAATAAAGAGAAAAGAATCATACTATCGCACGAGTAAAATTGTAATATTACAACAATAAAGTTGTCACAATCAAAATGTGGGAAAAAAGTTGGAATGACGTGTGAAAAAAGTTATTACCTGAATAAAGTTGTAATAAGAGAAAAGGTTGCCATAATATGAGAAAAAATTCAAAATTTTACAAGAATAAAGTCAAAATAATACAAGAAAACATTGTAATAAAGAATAAAATCATATCTTTCTTCTTGAAACAACTTTTTTTTTTACACCTTTATTCAGGTAATGTGACTTACCTGATTAAAGGTGTAGTAATAGAAGAAAAAGTTGTGTTGATACAAGAAGAAAGTTGCAATAATATGAAAATAAAATTTGTATTACAATAATAAACTTGAAATAACACAATAAAGTTGTAATTATGAGAGAGATTCACAATAACATAAAAGTAAAGCCATAATAAACCAGGAATAGTCATAATATTCTAACCTAAATATCTTTAATTTGAGAAAAAAATTGTAATAATGTGAGAAAAAAAGTAATGTGACAATAAAGCCATAAAACTACTAGAATAAGGTAGTATTTTAGCATATTTAGGCAGTAATTTTATGAGAATAGCTCAGAGAAAAGTAAACAATTAAAACGACTGTTCAGCATCTTTTGGAGGAATTGTCTCCATGGTTACTAATTTATGCATATTATATGGCTGTTAGATCTACAAATAATTTAAAAGAAACAAATCCACATCAATGTACATCAATTTTATTGTGACAAATAAAAATAAAGACTTATTTTAATGTGAAAATGTTATTTAAAGATGAAATCTGTTCATTTGCTTTAATTGAAACATCCTAATTAATCAAATCTGAAGTCCACGGCTGCTCCATTATAAGATTTAATAATTGAATTTGGACGCCGCTCAGTTCGTTCCCATGTTCTGAGGCTCCAGTCGCTGCTGCTGTCTGTCAGATCTGAGAGGCGGCGCCGACACCAGGCGCCATCTTCAGGGCGGCCATCTTGTTCCAGATCTTCTCAGCTGTGATAACGAGCTTGTTGATGTCTGGAGGATTTTTAATGAGCAGATAGGAGCCGCCAACAGCAGCTCCCGCAGCTCCGAGCAGCAGGCCACGGTTTATCACCTGCAGGGAAACAAACAAGTTCATAATAATAATAATAAAACCACCTAATTGGCTTTGCTTCAGTCCTTAATATACAGTAGGTTTCTGAAAATATATAATATTTCCAGGGTGAGCTGTGTTTGGTTTTCAACTGGACTGCTTTGTTCAACAAATACGCTGCAAAAACACAAAATCTTACCAAGTATTTTAGTCCAGTGTGAATATTTTAGCACACTTGAAATGAGAGGAAATCAGCTTAAAAGTAACTTTTCAGCAAGATGTAGGAGCTTGTTTTAAGAAAATTATTTATAAAAATAACTAGTTCCACTGGCAGATTATTTTACTTATAACATGGAGGAAAAAAATCGTAGTGAAATAAACTACCAATAAAATTGGAACTTTTTAAATCAATATTAAGGAATCACTGACTTAAAACAAGATGTTGAGATATTTTTGTCTTTTTTCATGCATGCAAAGATATTTGCACTAAAAACAAGACCAACAATACTAGGTAAGAGTTTGTATTTTTGCAGTGTATTGACGTTTGTCTATTAATAATCCAGTTACTCTCACTGTAGGACGTCAGCTATGGAGACATTTCATTCAAAATTAAAATAAATGTCATAATTACATAGAGTTATTTGAAAAATTAGAATATATATTCTATCAAATAAATAATTAAATGTTCCCATGAAATAAAACACTGTATTTTTCTCTCCCCAAAGATTTCCTTTTTATTTATTTCAAGATATTTTTACTTACGACAAAAAAAATATATATCACTTTTTGATGAGAGAAAAGTGCAACAGCAAAATTTCCGAGCGTAAAAATGCATCTTTTGTGCCAAACAGGGTATAAAATTATTTGGAAAATGGTGAACTAATAGCTTTTCCTCCTAATTTTTTAAATCTAAAATAACTTTTTGAAATAATAAAATATTACTATATGTACTTAAGTTTTAAAGATCATTTCATGTTATACTTTAAAGGAAATATGCGCTTAGAGACAAAAGATTTGCTCTTTTTGTGGTGCAACATTAAACTATTTTGAAACATTTTCATATTTTTCCAAAAATTGCTTCTTTTAGCTACTTTCATTGCTACACAGGTTAAGATAATTCACCAATAACACAGCATGATGTTGCCACCACTGTGTTTTCATAGTGGTTACTGTGTCATTAATCAGCAAAGATTAATGAGATTAATGAGAAACAGATTAAATTACACACAGTTGAACTCTTTTCAGACGACTTCAAAATTGATGGTTTGTTTTACAGATTTCAGAGTCAATGGTGTCCAATAGCTGCACATTTTCATTCTTATTCACAAAACTGACTAAATTTTTGCAAGGCAAGTATCCATTATTCCTAGATTACCATTACTGAGACCTGGCCTTTAAACATAATGGACTTTACATTATTTCCAGGATGCTCTGTTTTATCTCCATCTTCTTTCATGGTCAGGCGGCTTCATGAGGTCGTTTTGTTTTCCCCTTCATCACATCCATTTTAACCTTCGCCAACTCATTCACTTTGGGGTTGAAATGATTTATGAGGTTGGCTGTGAAATCCCTGATGTCTCTCTGTCTATCAGCAGACAAACTATTAGCACGAGTCAGACACTTCCTGGTTCAAATCAAACATTTCTGCTCCACACAGCAACATATTCCAGCTGGAGAATCGCATTTTGAATGCTGCGACTTCACAACAGTGATGGATTAGAGAGGAAAATTAAACAGAAGGAGGAAGAAACTCACTTTGTCCTGCCAATGCCAACGCTCCACAGCGACATGGTATCTGGTCCTGGTGAAAGTCACCTGAAAAACCAGGAAGAAACCAAAACCTGTAAGTTAAAATGCATAAAAAGTCTTAAAACACATCTACACCGCAAAAACACAAAATCTTACCAAGTAATTTTGGTCTAGTTTATTGTGTAAATATTTTAGTACACTTTAAGTAAGACAAAAATTAACTTATAGATGACTTTTCAGCAAGATACAGGAGCTTGTTTCAAGTAAATAACTCCTTAATGCTGATGAAAAAGTACTATTTCCATTGGCGATTTATTTCACAGTCAACTGTCTCTGTGCCGTCACCTAGCAACGCCAGCCAAGCCCGTCACCTAGCAACACACTTCTAGGTATACTGATCCACTGTTATTCAAAAATAAAAAGTACTTTATTGATCCCAAAGGAAGTTAAATGTTGTAACTCATTAATTCATATTATAAGGCATTTACTGTATCATTTATCATGATTAGTTTCTTATGGTAAGAATTTTTAATTTATCATTGTCATGATAAATTCCAATTAATGATTTTTAAAAGTAAAATAAAAAAATATATATTTTTTCCTATTTTTTCAGTTTGTTGAATGAGAGTATTGATAAATACAAATAAATTTGAAAATATTAAATGCATTTACTGTACTGTGAGGAGTTTAGTGTATTACAAATCGGAGTGTTTTTCAGAGGCGGTACTTGGTAAAATTTTACGTTTGTCCACCAATAATCCAGTTATTCTCACTGCAGGACATCAGATATGGAGAGACATTTCATTCAAAATTAAATAATGCTATTAAAAACGTTAGAAAGTATTCCATGAAAATAAATAAACATCAATATTAAGGAATTCTGCCAAACTGGTGGTGTGACCTTTCCAAAGTTTCTCATTTTCTCCTTTCACTCCAACCTAATCTTATTTTTATGTTAAAACAGTTTTGAGGCAGAGTGGCAAAACATGAAACTTCTACTTATTAGTTACTCTGCAGGTTGTTGCTAGGTAACCAAAGAATGAGTGAGTTGCTAGGTAACCAGTTAGTGGATTCGACCAACCTTGCTAGCTAGCAGAGAGATTGAATTGCCCAGCCCTGACAGTAGCTAATATGCTGCAGTGACACATTGAGTGACTCGGATAATTCATTTTTTTTCAGGTCAACTTGTTGTTCCTTTTTGTTTCTTTCTATTGGTTTAGATATGCTGGAGAGACGGAGTTAAAAAGAGACAATTTTGCACCATGAATCGAGTTTCTGTTCTTTTTCCTGACATCTTCTGTTTGTTCTGTTTTCGCGCTAATAAAACTAACAACTCTGCCTAAGGTAGCAACAGCAAGAAAAACCCAATATGAAGGTTGCTTCATAATTTGTGTAAGATTTTTAAAAATAAGAAATCATGTTATTGTTCTGTAAGTGTTGACAGAAGTGATCGGAGACACACTTACCATCGTGTAAAGTGGAATAATCGTCTTCGGCATGAGGAGGTGAAGTAGATTGTCCACATGTTTTCTGAAAATGAACCATTTGGAGTTGACATGCGCCCGCATCTGGAAAGTTAAACACCAAATGTGTTTGTGAGGTGAATCAATGATGCTGAGCTCCATTTTTATGTACAAAAAAAAAAAAAAAAAAAAAAACATTAATAAATTTATTTCAAACTATCAAGCCGGTTTCTGCTTCAGATGATGAAATGGATCATTTTCAGGTTTCGTCAACTGATTATCTGGTGCAGTTAGAGCTGCAATTAACTATTATTTAACATATTTTTCATCAATTATTCTGACGATCAATCGATTAATATTCCCTTTTTGGCTTAAATAAATAAACTAGAACTTTTACATCAATAGAAAGGAATAAATACTGCCAAAGTGGTGGTGTGAGCTTTCCAAAGTTTCTCATTTTCTCCTTTCACTCCACCTCAATCTTTTTATTTTAAAGCAATTTTGAGGCAAAACATGAAACTGATACTTATTAGTTACTCCACTGGTTGTTGCTAGGTAACCAAAGAGTGAGCGAGTTGCTAGGTAACCAAAGAGTGAGCGAGTTTTTGATCAGATCAGTTCTGCATGAATGAAACTTTTGACCCTTTAAAGCTAATTTAAAAGCAGACATTGAAGCTTAATATCACTTCCAGTTAGTTGATTCCACCAACCTTGCTAGCTAGCAGAATGGTTTAGCGGCTAAAGTTTCACCTCTTCCTAAATCCCCCAGAATGCTGTGCGGTTCTGGATTGTATTTTATTGAACATTCTATTTCATAAATGAAGCTTAATTATAAAATATTAGAAATTGAAAATTGATTAAATTGAAATAATGTTGCAATTTAATCAAGCGTTTTTAGTGAACGTGTAATTTATTTTAATTTTTGTAGAATTTGAACCTTGTGAAGCTAAAATTATACCACTTGAAACGTTTTTGTAGGACATATTCAAAGATAAATGGGTTTTTTTATATCTTAATTGGGAGATTTTCTGCTTTTTGACACTGTTTTGCTCTGATTGTGTTGTTCTTTCAGCAATTGGCTTTTTTGAGTCTATATGCTCAAGTTTGGACTTGGGTAGTAACTTTTACTTGAGTAACCTTTTTGAAAAAAATTACTTTCCGAGTACTTTTTACTTTTACTCGAGTAAATTTTATTATGAAGTATTTCTACTCTTACTTGAGTAAAATTTCTTGATTCTCTGAATGAAAAACAAACATGTTTTAACCAAACATCCAGACACACACCTGCAGTTTTTGTTAAAGTTTCATAAGTTTGTTATTGAAAGAAACTGATTTGGGAAAATTTTATTGTTAGTTTTTGTTACTTACATGAATTATTGTCATTTTTGCCCTGAAAATACCAATATTTCTACTAAACTTTATATTTTGTTCTGTCTGATTATGTAACTTTTAAATATTAAATGATTGATAAATTGATCAATTAGTCAGTACTTGAATAGACATTTTACTCCTAATTGAGTAATTTCCTGGACGGATACTTTTTACTTTTACTTGATTAAAATTATGTGGAAGTAGTGCTACTCTTACTTGAGTATAATTTTTGGATACTCTACCACCTCTGCTCAAGTTAACGATTAATCGGTTACTAAATTAGTTGATTATTTCAACAAACGATTAATCGTTTGTTTCACCTCTGGATACGTTTAGTTTTTGCTGTAGTAAAGGACACTTTGCACCTGTTTCCAGGTCGTCTCTCTGCTGGATGCCTTTTATAAATCCCTCTGTTTGGTTTTAAAGCAGCTTGTTTTCCTGCAGAGGAACAAACTGTGTCTTTTCTGCTTCCAGCGAGTGAATCACTAGCAGCCCTGAGCTCCTGAGCGCTGGACTGAAAACCTGCAGTCAGGAGCTTTTAGCCTTCATGTTTCGAGTCAGTGGAGCAACGAGAGGAAATCTTTAAACAGAAGTCTCTTTAGCTGGTTGATGATAAGAACCGATTCAGAGCAATGCTTGGATTTGGATTTGTTTGAGCAAACCCAGAACAATGATGCAATGTAAATTGCATTCTGTAAAGTAAGTAGAGAAGCACAGATCTGATATTATCTGTATCGGTACCTTCATTGTTCCCCATCCATAAGGGCAGATCTATTCAGTCTGGTTCTATGCCTTGTTTTTTATATTTACATTTCCTAATTCCACTTTCTGAACCATTTGAAAGAAGGTTTATTGCAGCTTATTATTTATATGTTTGACCGATGTAGTCAACACATTGTTTTTGTCAGTTTCTTTATTATTTATTCTACATTGGCTGTTTTACTCCGAATTTTACCGACGGAACAAATTAAAATTGGTTTTCCACGTTTAACCAGGCTTGTGAAGTTATTGGTGTATTTAAATGTGCAGAGTTATCAAATAATTTTTTAACTAAATACATTTATGTCTGTATTTTAAAAAAACAACTAAATTTCAAGTAAATTCAGCACCATTTTTCTGAATCAGATCGTATCGGTTGATGCGTGAAAAGAGCTGATCAGTGCATCCAATAAATATCAACGATATTGATACAAAGTTGGTACCAGTGTCTTATTTATGATCGTTTATTAAGATCAATACTTTAGTTTCAGATTTCCTCTTGGAATCTGATTTTAGTTAGTTGTTCAAATCTACAGTACCTATTAGTAACATATTTCAAGTTTGTCCAGATTCTATTAAAATAATTGAAAGAAAAATCCACAAAAACTTCAAAAGATCAGAAGTTTGATCAAATTTAATAATAAAAAGTGTCGGTATTGTGTTGATATTGACATCGATATCCATATTAATATCGGTGATACTGGCCTTGTATTTACTTTTGTTTTGAATCAATAAAAATATCTCAAATAGTTTAGCTTGGGAATCAAATATCTACAAAAACATAATGTAAAAAAGCTTTTTAAAAATAAAATATCTGAAATAGTGTGGCTGAGGAACTAAATTTCTACAAAAACTGAGGGAAAAATAAATATTTAAAAAAAAAATCTGGTATCTGAAATAGTGTGGATGGGGAATCAAATATTTGTACTGGAAAAGAACTTCTGGAGTGAAGCATTTCAAAATAAAACTAAAGTAACTAAAAGTGCATGTGAAGTAGAAATTGAACTGAATTACTTCGATGTAGTTGTACATGGCCAGATCTGCGATGGCGTGGTCGTCAGGAACCCGGACCCTGGTGTACTCTGGCAGCACGGCACCTGTGCAGGTAAAACCCAGAATGACTCCAGACTCTTTCTGCACCAGAGGTTTTTATTTAAAGAACAGACACTTACTGAAATCATCACTGAACTGATCCATTATTTCATCAAAGACAATGCAGTCTTCAAAGCCCTGAAAGCATAAAAGAAAGAAAGAATATGAGTGATTCTTTAGTAGAGTTTGGAACAGGTCTAAAGGGATTCTTTCCGGTGTTATGATTGGATCTTAAGTGATTCTTTGTTCACGTTTCTAAAGTGATTCTCCGTCAGCCCGCCTCCCGTACTCGGCGGTACTCACAGCGTTCATCCCCTGGCCGTAGAAAGGTACCACAGCGTGGGCCGCGTCCCCCATGAGGACGCATTTGTCCCTGATGTGATACGGGGAGCATTTCACGGAAACCATGGCCTGAGCAGGCAGGCGGAAATAATCCTTCCTGAGGGCGGCGCTGCAAAGGACAAAGCAAACAAAACAATTACAAACTTACTCAGAGCTGCTGATCTAATCTGATGTTTTCTTCCTAAACAACAGAGTCGCCCTGCTTGCAGTGGAAGCGTCTGTCACAGCTGGGTACTGCAGAGCGGCGGGATCTGTCCGCTGTGGTTTAATGAAAAGGTAACGAGAGGAAAGCCTGTGCTGGGCTGCTCATGCCTGACCGCTCCGAATAAAAGTCTCTGACTTTATTAAGGCTACTTGCATCCTGCCGTCTATCAGTCACCCGCTGAAAATTAAAAGCCTTGAGGTGGCAGGAATTTGTGTGAGCGTTCAATTTCACAGTCCGCTGCTGATGCGCCCGCTTTGGGTGCATCAGCACCCAAAGCTGTGCGTTTTGGGTGACGGCGGCTGAAGGTGTTTCTGACGAAGACCCAACAGGTCGGGATGAAGAGGCAGGAAGGAGGAAGAGGAGACGCTGCGTCACACAGATGGAGAAAGGTCGCTTACGCTCCGATTAGCGGGATGGCATCAGGGATGTATTTTTGGAAAAACTCGATGACTTCGTCTCCTGTGGTGATTTTCTCAAAGTCTTCAAAGGGCATGAAGAGGGTGCAGGTAAACGTCTTGTCCTAAATTAGAAAATAAACAAAAGATGCATTAATATTATCCTTAAAAACACATTTAACTTTTTATGTGGCCCTGTAGACCAGAGGTGTCCAAACTTTTTGCCACGTGGGACAAAAGTACAGAAGAGGATTAGGCCACTGAAAAAAAGAAAATGCTGACTTTAATCTCAGAAAAAAATTTACTGATTAAAATTAAGAGATTAGTTACAGACCAAAACACAAAACAACCTAAAACCAAGGGTCATTTTAAATCACTACTTAAAACTTATTTTATTTGTTAGCATTTAATTAAGTCCCGATACTATAATTTTTCTGTTGTGATGCTTTATTTTTATTTTATTTATTTACTTTTTAAATTTTCATCAATTTATTCTCATGTTATTGTTTTTGTACTGCATTTGGTGCAGTTTAAACCTGTTTCTAAAAGTGATATATCAATAAATTTGACATTGAAAGTAGACCAATATTTATTGTGGATCCAAAACTTGAATTTTTTTAAATTGATCTCAACATTGTCAACATTTTAAATTCAGAAATTTCTATGTTTTTTTTTGTAGAAATCTAAGAATTAATTTTTTTTAGCAAATTTTCTTGTTTTTCTAGAAAAATTCAGAGATTCCTCTCAAAATTTCGGAGATTTCCAGCAGAAATTTACAACATACTACTACTTTATTTTTGTAAGCTTGCTGTATTAAAAGAAATGCATCTAGTTTAACCTTTTATTTGCAAATTTTCAGCAAAAATGGTCAAAAACATTAGTTTAAGTGATGTTAACTCCCACCTGCAGGTGGCAGTATTTCTTACTTTTATAACACTGCTGCCTGAAACTGATGAAATTTGTTCAATCGAGCGAATAAACTGTTCTTTGTTGCGATTTTTCTCCTGTACAAACTCAAAAATACAAAAGAGAATGATAAAGAAAAGCATTTCTCACTCACCAGGTTGGGGAGAGCGATCATCATGAAGGTGTTTCTGGGCCAGATGTGCAGGTAGTTTGGCTTCATAGCAAACTGCAGGTGATGATTAAAGTGGAAATAAGCTTTGATGTGAAAAAGCAAAACCTGATTGTGAATCTGAGCCTCAAGCCGACGTAAAACCCATCTGACCTCTCCGTTTGTCGGCGGCATGGTGAGCTCCATGTATCCGTGCGGGATGTACGTCTGGCTGTAGTTGAAGCGGCTGCGGCGCAGGAACTGCTTCCGGACGGCGGAGAACGCTCCGTCGCAACCGACGATCAGGTCTGCTTGAGTTTGCGTCTTGGATCCATCCGGCCTGAGAATCAGATACTTCCACTTAAATACGATTAAAATATGGCTGAGACATACGATTATTTTAATAATCAATTATCCTGTCGATTAATAGGATGAAAAATTTCAACAGTCTGTAGATTTTTAACGTGACCGCTGAAGCTTTGCTTTAAAGATGATTCTGATTTTATTATCAGAATTCAGACTTTTTTCCCTCAGAATCAGAATTATTTAAATTGTTTATGCAGAATCAGGCAAATCTTTTCATAAGACTCAAATCACGGGTCAACTGGGTCAATCATAGAACAAAGAAGAAATATTTACGGGATTATTTTTATATGCTAACAAAATAATTGACACGATACACCTAAGAATGTTTAGTTATTTATTTGAATGTTGACATAAAATTTAAATTCTGAGAAAAAAGTAGAATTTTGAGGAAAGAAAAGTCAAAATTCTGAGAAAAAAAAGTCAATTTCTTTTTGTTCAGTGTCCCTAATCCTCTTCCATATAAAGCATATTTACAGACTAAGGTTAGTTTTCTTTTTCTCTTAAATTGAAAATGTATATATTTTTGTACAGTTTTGTCTTAATTGCTGCTCTGAGTGTGTTGTTATTTAAGCAAATGGCCTTTTGTGAGTCCAGTTAATGATTAATTGATTATCTCAATAATAGATTCCTAACGATTAATCTGATTAATCGTTTCTGCCCTGAATTAAAGCAACTCTTCCACCTGAATTTAATCCAAATGCTTTAACAATCTGTTGTTTTTCGCCTGGGGGCTCATTAATTTACACTTGAATAGAAGAGTAATTACAGCGGCCAGTAGACATAACCCACAGTAGCAATTTTCTTTTTTTTTAATGAGAAATTTTTTAAACAAATTAAACCTTTTCTGAATTTTTTTCTAATTGCACAGCCATTAGATTTAACCTCTCTGTTAGCTGGAGCCTGTCGAGTTTGAAATGAATTACTGGGCTTCGTTTCCTGAGCCCCACAGGCTCCAACCACAGGAGGAAGGAACTTTGGAAATCGTCTTGAACGGTTGTCACTGTTGCATCGTCGACTGCAGCTTGTTTTAAATCATCATTTTAACCCCTTTTAGCACCAGTAAACAGGTCTTTTTAATCGCTAAAGCTGATCTCGATCATGTTATGATAGGTTTATGGGCAATAAAAAACATGTTCATTTAATTTAAATAATGAGATATCTCATTATTTTAGAATGAGTTCTTTTAGGGCGTCTTGTCACTTTAAATAAAAATAAATTGCTGCTAGCCACGCCCCCTAACTCTAAATTTATGCAGCAAGTGAATTCTGGATGGCAGGTCAACAACAAAACACCAAGATCTCAGCTTGGGTTGCCAGGTAACGGGCTGAGCTTGGCTGGGGTTGCTAGGTAACGGGCTGAGCTTGGCTGGGGTTGCTAGGTAACGGGCAGTGCCTGCTGATTTGTGACGTTACATTCCGAAGGTTTTTAATGAGGCTCATTTTTAGGACTCCAAAAGTTATAAACTCATTGCTAAAAAATGGCCGGTTGATTTGGGTTTTTTTTTTTTAAATGCTTGAACTGATTTTAGGAGCACTGGAAGCCTAAATGGAAGTACAAAAATGTGAAAAATATGAATTTGGCATAAAAGGTAACATTAGAGCCCAACACATAAAAAGTATACTTTAACTCACAACTTAACATTTTTTTTGCACCTCTAATAAATAAAAATAAGTACTTTGTACACGTTTTGTTGATGGAGGCAACAATTTCCACTCAGTTACCAGTGTTGCCCATTACTAACTAAACATAACAAGAAATCTTAGTTTAGAAAACCAATGCGACGTACTCTATTTTTTTTTTTTTTTTACATGTGCTCAAGAGTACACATGCAATTTGGTTTTAAAGTTATTAAAGTACCTTTTCAAACCGCATAAAATCACTTTTTCCAACTGATTAAACAGTTTATTGGAAATGTTTTGTAATGGTAAAATCAATAGCCATAATAACATCCGTAATCACAAGCATTGCTAATAATAGCAGGTATGTAACACAAGGAACGACAAAGCAGATATCTGGTGTTGACCTGTTTGTATGGGGGGGTTTCCAAAATGAAAATCTGCTTGGGGCCCCTAAAAGATATTCTAAGCTAGATTTTCCCTCCACTTTGTACTGGTCTGTCTCATAAAATCCCAGTAAAAAACAACAGCGGAAAAAAGTTAAAGGAGCGGAAAAACTTCTGCATGGAGCTGTGGGCGTTGAAATAAATGCATATATTTTAATTTGCAGATAAGACTGCATTTAATTTCACAATTTGTGTACAACAGTTTGTGCTTCTGCCTGATGCTTTAATCATGAGCTGAAGCGCAAATCCTCCCACCCGAAAAGAGCTGGAGGTGTTTCAGGGTTAATTGGATTGTAAATTGTGCATCACATTTTCCTCGGGACACTCAGTTATGAAAAAAACTAATTAATTACTCACAGGCGTTAAAAACACAACAAGTCCGTTACATTTCTAAACCCTCGTTAGCTAACACTGTTTTTCAAAGTGGTGCCTCCAGGGGGCGCTCAGAAAGTTGAAGGGAAGATGAGAAAAAAAACATAAGTTGGTGTATGGATCAACATTTTTATTTTTGCTGAACCCAAACACATCAAATTCTGCAGCACATCTACATTTAAGGTTGTCAAAGTCAAGCTAGCATAGCTGACCTACTTCATCTCCCTCGTTGTTTGTTTTATTTAAAACATTTTTCTGACCTGGTTATCTAGTTGTTGAAGTGTTGACAATTAGTAGCAAACTACTGTGCCCCTTGTTCTTTTATGTATCCGGCGAACATTTAAGATTTAGCGCGTTATGTTGACAACTTGACAGCTAAAGCTAATGCTAGTCATCATAGGCAGCAGCAGTTTGTCCTTCTTGGGGGCGGGATCTTTTACCCCTGATATCAGGGTACAATTTATCAAGAGGATTGTAAAGACAATTTGTATTGTCTAGTAATTAAGGAATAATGTATTATCTAATAATAAAAATTCTGCCACAGAACTCATGGCCATTTAAAATCAGAAAGTATGAGGTTAGCATTTATGCTAACTTAATGTAATAATTATTGAAAAAAAAAAAAACTCTGAAACTTTTTGTTTCTTTACATATTTTATAATTTTATACGTTTGCAAAAAGAATCCTCTTTGGGGGGTGATGACCAGAACTGGGTAGTAACTAGTTACATTTAGTTGAGTAACTTTTTTTGAAAAATATACTTTCATTAAATGTCTTCAAAAAAGGTTACTCAATTAAATGTGTAACTTTCTTTGAAAGTTTACCTGGCAAACTCAAGTGCAGTATATTTTTGGTACACTATACTTTTTACTTTTATTAAAAAGTATTTCTACTCTTACTTGAGTAAAATTTCTGGATTTTCTACCCACTAAATGAAAAACAAACATGTTTGAACCTAAAATTCACCAGACACAGACCTGCAGTTTTGGTTAAAGTTTTATAAGTTTTATACTAAAAGAAACTGATTTGGAAAATATTTTGCACGATTGTTATTTTTTTGTTACTTATATGAATTATTGTCATTTTTATCCTTAAAATGTTAAAATTTCTACTGAATTTTATAATTTGGTCCATCTGATGATATAATTTGTAAATATTAAATGATTGATAATTTGATCAGTTTCTCACTACTTGAGTAGACTTTTTACCAAATACTTTTACTCTTGAGTAATTATTTAGATCTCTTCTTTTTACTTTTACGTGACTTAAATTTTTAGCTACTCTACCACCTCCTGCCATGGAAAGTGACCCCCTGGGTCTCTGCATGCGATCACTAACTGTTTACCTGGCGAAGGTCATTAGTCCGGTTTCAGCACTCCAGTCCTGCAGTTTGTGGTCGAAGTTCAGCTTTGTGTTTGGATACGTCTCTGCCTCTGTGAGTTACAAAAACAGCCTGTGATGCAACACCAGCTGCCATGTCTTCTTACAATATACCCAAAACTTTTACTCCGCTAAAGAGAGGGTCAGCAAAAACTGAACGATCATCAGTGGAACGGCGGAGCTGCAGCTGGGATCTGTGCAAACGGATGGTTTTGGGTTTTCACACTGCGAAATCTCTTTATCTTCAGAGTTCAGAGCGGCAGCCGCCTGAATCAACCACGATAAGAGCAGCGACAATCTCTCCCAGCGCATCCAGGCAATCTAATTAAGAACAGAGCCAAGCTGTCACACTTTATCTCTCAGAGGCTCCTCATTAAATATTAGGAAAGAATCCTTACAGCTACAAAAAGAAAGGAAAACACATCCCCTTATATCGCCTATTTAAGGAATGCCAGGAAACGAAAATGGAGAGAAAAGTGCCAAAATCTGGCAAATACTTTATAAAGAGGTGTGACAATAAGTAACAAAACAAAAAATATTGAACTTAAATGATAAACCAGGTTTTTCATTACTTTGCATGCAATTTTAATGTTAGTTAACGTCAAGTTGTTCAGTTCATTATAGTTCAGTTTGAATCAATTCAGTTAAAAATAATCGCTTCAGCTCAGCTTATCCAGTTCAAATTCATTTTAGTTCAGTTTTCTTCACTTTATTTTAGTTTTGTTAAAATATGTTTAGCTCAGTTAAGTTTAATTTAGTTTAAAATTTTCAGCTGGAATAAACTTAGTTCAATTAAAAATAATTGCTTCACTTCAAATTAAGTTACTCAGTTCAGTTTGGTGCAAATTACATGAATTCATCTCAGTTCAGTTCAATTCCAGTTGATTCAGTTCAATTTGTCTTAGTTTATTTCTGTTAGCTCACTGAATCGGTTTGATTTAAATTATCTAATTCAGTTCAGTTAATGAAGATTAACTAATTTAGTTCAGTTTACTTCCGCTTATTTTAGTTAGGTTTAGATAAATTCAGTTCAGTTTTAATCAGTTCAGTTCAATCCTCTTTTACTGAATTCAGTTTGGTTTAAACTAGTTCAATAAATCAATTTAATTTTAATTAAATAATTCAGTTCAGTTTAAATAAACTTGATTAATTAAAGAAATCGCTTCAGTTAAACTCAAATTATGGACTTTAGTTCAAGTCAATGCAAATTCAACAAATTCAGTTTATTTTAGGCCAATTTAAATAAAGTGAATTCAGTTTAGTTTAACTAATTTCAGTAAAATACAGACGGATTTAGATGCAGCAGTTCAATCCCATCTAGTTATAAAACAATACAGTCAGATGCAGTTAGCATTAAGCTAAAAGAAAAACAAATATGAACATAAAATATCATTGCTAACTGAGCAGCAATGCTAATTATAATTTAAAAAAATAATAAAATACACATTGTGAAGTTGAAAGAATGAAAAGAAACCACATTTGGCCTTTTAATGCAGAAAACTAGCAGGTTTAACTAGTAGAAATGTGCCCAGTATTATAAATTTTATCAATATTCACCAATAATTTAACCTCCAGCCACATTCCCAGATGCATCTGTAAACTGCTTTTACTCCAACTGCTTTCTGCAGCTGATTTAACAAAAAATACGTCATAACTCAACGTGTCTAATTCAGGCGTGATTCATCTATTTTCCATTCTTACCTGTTAGCAGCTCTTTGTTCAGATTGGCTCTGTCAACGGACAGGATGTACTGAAAAGAGAACAATATGTAATGTAGTCCAAACAAACAGAAATGTGAACATATCCCTTTAAGATGGGAACAGGAAGGCTCCAGGGTTTGTTTGCTTCCTGGTGTTCTGGAATATTTTTGTTTTATTTAACCATGAAGGTCCCTTAATGGGATTATGAGCCTCTGCCAAACTGGCAGCAGGAAAATCATTTCTATTTTCAGACGAGGCTCACATTTATATTTAGTAAAAATATGTATAAAAAAAAATAAAATAAAAAGCCTTTTTGGTTTTAATTTATCATACACTGCAAAAACACAAAATATTACAGAGTAATTTTGGTCGAGTATCTGGTGCAAATATCTTATTACAGTTTAAATAAGACAAATCTAAATTACAAATAACTTTTCAGAAAGAGGTAGGAGATTGTTTTAAATCATTAATTCCAATAACAAAATATTTTCCCATGTCAAGTGAAACAATCTGCCAGTGTAACTAGAACTGGTTGCTAAGCAACGGGCTGGGCTTGGCTGACGTTGCTAGGTAACGATTGTGAAATAAGTGAAATACTCTGCCAGTGGAACTAGAACTTCTTTAAAATCAATATTAAGGAATTAGCGACTTAAAACAAGCTCCTATAGCTTGTAATTTAGTTTTCTCTTTCTAAGATATTTACAGTAGAAACTGGACCGAAAATACTTGGTAAGATTTTGTGTTTTTACAGTGTATTTATTTATCATTCATCTCTGGAAAAATATAAGACTGAACACGATGCCAAAGCAGAAAGACAAAAACAATAACTTTAAAAAAGCATTTGTGGTTTGTGAAAATGTTATTTAAGACGTCCACTCCTGAATTAATTAAGTGAATCTAATTTGACCTTTACATTTACTTAAAGGTCAAATTGGGCAGTGCTAAAAGAAATCTATCTCTAATAAGCACCCCCCCTCAAAAAAAAAACAAAAATCCCTGGAAGAATGGTATTTGGGGTGATATGGGCTTTCGAACAGCAGCAAAACAACAAAGGTGTTGCAACTGCCGAGTGTGATTGAACATCACTGATGGGACTTTAAGATGGCGTTGCAGAAACTAATATATCTCCACCCCACAGCCTGATGCTGCCACCACCATGCCTGGGTGTTGGTTTGGTGTTTTCAGGGTGACTTACAGTGTTAGTTTTCCACCAAAAATCTGTTTTTTCCTTCTTTTTTTGCTTCATCTTAGTTGAGTGAAGAATTACATCTTGTCTCAAGTTTATGACATCCTGGTTGATTAAACTTAATTTAAAAGATGTTACAGGTTTTTTTTCTTAGCACAATATGCTCAATACTGACCTCAACGTTAGTCCAAACTCTGGAATGATGAATATTTTATCTGAAGGTGGATTTGTACATCTGATCCAATCCTTACAAACCTTTTCCCAACAAGATGTTTGTTGCATAGAAGAGAAATCGTCTTTTATTATGGGAAACACTCTCTAAAAATGTGAACGTTTATTTTTTTGTATTTATTATTTATATGAATAACAGATTTCATTGCAACAGAAACTTTTCAAACTCCTAAACTAATTTACCTGTCCTTTCTTCCCATACGGGATCGGAGATTGTTTCCCATTTAGCGAATGAATCATCCTGGCATTCATCGGGATTCCGTTAGAAACAATCTGGGGAAAGAAAATTTAATAATTAATAATATTATTCAGGAAGGACATTATGCACTACGTTGTGTTGGACTGTTACCCAAAAAAAGTACTTTTAGAAGTAGCTTTACTGAACTGCACTTTTTACTTACTTGAGTGATTTTATTATAAAGTATTGCTGTGCTTACTTCAGTAACATTTCTAGGTACTCTACCCCAGCTTAAGCTAAAGTAAGACCTCTTGTTTGTGCACAAAGTTTGTTTTCTAATGTATTTTTCTACCTGCTATCAGCTGATACAGAACAAAGATGGCGGCCGTAACAGAACGGGGAAGAGAAACGGTCCAAACAGATTCAAAATGCATTTTATACGGCACTTTTTTAAAATATAAACACTCAATAAGCTCCTTACGTTTAGCTACGGCTACATTCACAATGCAGCCTGAAGTGATCCAAATCCGATCTTTTTTGTATGCGACTTGCAGCTGATTTTTCATGACAGTCTGAACAACACAAATCGGATTATCTCGGATGTGACGCAGGTCCCTTGGATATTTGTTCCTAAACCCGATAGACAAACTGCGCCCTGATACGCGCAAACGGGAAGAGAAACAACAACCATGACGGACAATAATGAAGATTAAGTTGTTAATGTGCTGACTACGGTTGGACAACAACTTTAAAATCGTAAGACAAGCTCCACCGCTAGCATCCACCTTTACTTCCGCAAACAGAGCACGCTCTGTGTGTGACGTTTTTGCGCCCTCTACTGCGCATGCGGGACAACTTCAGGTTGTTTGTGGTTCACACTGGAGATCACAAACAAGTCGCATTTGGAAGTGTGAATGACCACGGCAAAAATTAAATAAACAAACAACTAACTAACTAACTAAATAAAATCAGATTTGACAAAATATCGGGTCACTTCAGGCTGCAGTGTGAACGTAGCCTAGTTTTTTCCTTTAAAACCCGCCATATGAAAAATGTTGCTTGCTCTTCATACAATAGAAAACTCGGGTTTTTAAGAAAATGGTTGCTTGTCAGTTAATCGTTAGTTGATTGATAAGATCAATCAACGTTAGATTAAGTCATTAATCGATAACTTGTATCTGTAAACATTTTTCATGTTTTGCAAAAGTGCTGCCTGAATTTGTTGTCTTGTAATCAAGTTGTTTGCATTAATTTATTTTCATTTAGTCTTTCAAACACCAGAATTTGGACATAATTTTATATTTTAATCTGATAACATCTTATTTGAATATTAAGATGTTCTGATCGGTTATTCATTACCACATACTTTGTCATTCTTGAGTACGTTCTCGGACAGTTACTTTTTACCTTTACTGGAGCAAAAACACTTTGAAGTAGTGCAAGTTTTACTTGAGTACAATCTTTGGGTACTTCACCACCTCTGAATAAAACACGTCCTATCAAGCTAATCTTTACAGCTGACCTTTTCTCCACTTGTGCATGAGTAACTTCATTCAATCAGCATACCTTATCCTCCAGTCCAACATGTTTCAGGGCTTGCCGGCCTCTGTGGGACAAAGCCAGGTTGATGCTTCTGCCTTTCACTACTTTGGCTTTTCGAATATCTGACCGAAAACAAACAGAATAATTTGTTCATCAGTTGTGTTTTTTTTATTTATTTTGTTTTGATTTGTAAATAAAAGCTACCTTCTCTTGTTTCAAAGACTTCCACCTCAAAGCCCCTTTTGGCGAAGAAGCAGGCGTTGAGTGACCCCACCTCAAAGAGGAAAAGAAGTGCTTTGATAATAATGTCAGCACAGCTCAAAATGCCTTTTCTGTGCTTTCTGTTTATAGTTTCACTTTGCTTTGTAAAACCAAGCAGTCGCCATGTTTGCACCCAGACAGTGTAAAATAAACACTATATACACATTGAATTGGTATTTTCACTTTCATTTTCCCTTCTTACCAAACCACCGCCCACCACTGCCACCACTTTCTTGTCTCTTCGTCTGTGTGCTGATTCCTCCATGTTGCTCAGCAGAGTTCCCCGATGGTCTGACCCGGCTCTCTGTCCGGTTCAAAGAGCTTTGCAGAACTGCTGAGTTTTGATTTAAAAGAGAAGAAGGGGCGTTGCATATCCCACTACAGTCTGATGAACGTCCCTGTAACTATCAGTTCCTCTTTCAATGCAAATAGAAACAGAAGATAACAGGGCGCTCGCTGCAGTCAGGCGACAGATTTTAAGGGTAAAAGTCTCAACTTGTTAGCAAAATAGGATTTAAATTACTTCTCAGAGTGCTGAATGCTACTTTTAAGGTTTCAGGAAATGTCTCACTTACATTGGAGCAAATGAGGATCTTCCAAAGTTCATTATTGCTGCAACACCTGTGTTAAAATAAAACCAAACCGTGAAGGTTCTTGGGTTTTACGTCATGCCATAAATCACAGGTGTCAAACTCCAGTCCTCCAGGGCCACTGTCCTGCAGTTTTTAGATGTGGCACAGGTACAAAACACTGGAATGAAATGGCTTAATTACCTCCTCTTTGTGTAGATAAGATCTCCAGAGCCTTAATGACCTAATTATTCTATTCAGGTGGTGCAGCAGAGAACATCTAAAAGTTGCAGGACACCGGCCCTTGAGGACTGGAGTTTGACACCTGTGCCTTAAATGAAAGGTGAAATTATGAAAAAAGGTTGAACAAATATAGGATTCTGACGCCATCTAGTGGAGAAGATTGGATTCTGCAGCCGCGAACAGTTTCTCAGCCCATCTGAAAAACATTCAGTAACTTTGACCTAAAATAACATGAGTCACCATTAAAGACTGATTCACTTGTTTTTAATTCAACAGAAGGAAAACGTTTCTACAATTACAAGAAATTGAGAATACAGAAGCATTAGCGCCTTGTGAAAATATTATTTTATTGAGTGTTTGTATAGTTGACAGTGATACCTTAAATAACATTTATTTCCTTCAGATGTAATGGGGTTAGTAAATGGAGACCAGGTGGAAACTATTTAATTGCAAAATAAATCCAGTAGTTCAAAATTAGGAACTAAACAGCATCACAAAGACTTTTCCTTTCACTCAACTTTAAATCAAAATGCTGGGATGGATCGCTCTGTAAGAACCCAGCTTTATTTGTTTATTTTTATCCTTGTAGAGGTTTCACACCTTATCTGTCAGAATGCTGTCATATAAAAAAAATATTTTTCATTGGTTTTATGTTATATTTAAATCTTCTGATAGACTAAAACTTGTTTTATTATTAATAGTTGTTCCACAATCATAGACAGGAACTGAAATAAATGTTTAAAACTCTGTGTAACGACTAAATATATCAGATCCACTTTTTAAAATGTAATTAATGGAGAAAAAAAAAACAGCATTTCTATGATATACCAACTGTCCTCCAAAAATAAAGATCGCTATAGAAAGAAACTTAATTAACACAAGTTATTAATGAACATTTACAGGAATGAACAGAAGCAAAGAGGGGTTATTCGACTAAATACATTAAATGAGATGTTTAAATAAAGTGTTTTTGTTTAGAGAATAAATTAACATCACTAAAATTATATCAGTATTTCTGTATTTCCAATAGAGTATTATTAGAGACCAACAATATAGTTCTGTTTATTGCTTTTGGCTCCAAACAGTAGAGTCTAAATTGCACCCAGCGCTGGATGGGCCAATAAAAGTCTAGCATGACGTTGCTTGCGACTTGACGTTAAAAGGAAATCTCCATGCAGACTGTTTAATCGATTTCCGAATCAATGACACAACACAACATTTAGATAAACTGCAGATTGCTTGCTTCTTGACAAATGTTTTAACTTAGCTGTTTATGGCTGTTTGATCTCTGCTGTTGTGTCCGAGTGGACGATTGAAATAATTTACCGCTTAACCGGCGAGTTACGACACGAAATATCCGCTAGTTCCGCGCTCGACTAGTCGAGTCTGTTTAAAGATGGCGCTGTAAAGCCCATGATTTTTTTTCTATGGGTGCAAAGTATGTTTAAGTGCATTAACCGAACGGCCCAGTTCACTAGACCTCTCAAGTCAGCAGGAAACAGCGTCTGTGTTAACCAAGGTTTTAGGTAAGACTCTCCGGTTCATTTTTTAGGCTTGACATAAAAAATAAAAATAAAAGTAACGCCGGCTTAAGCATGACAAGACGGTGAAGCTACCGGAGCAACGTTAGCTAGCCGAGTCGCTCAATTTGGTTAGGTGATTCAGCTAACGGCTGTTAGCCTCGTTGCTATATTAAGATGCAGCTTTAACAATTATGTAACATGATTGAATACGAAACTTTTTCTAATTTATTCAACAATCCCTCCAAACCCGGCGGCTGAAGTCGGTGGTGTCTTGGCGCGTGTTAACTTTTCTGGAATATACTAAATAGCACAAGCTAATGCTAACCTTCCTTTTGTGAGTTAGAGGGATTAAACATGTTCTCCCGATGTTTCATATCAGATAAAGAAATAAATAAACTCTGCTTTTAGCTATTTTAGTCTGCTCCATTTGTTTGTTTTTAACCACACTAATGTCATTTTTACGTCAGTTCGATACATGTTGGTATTTATACCCGTTCAGCGGATGACAAGTATGGCAAGCGGTCAGTATTTAAAAAATAATCCGTACGTTAAAGCCTTATTTTAATCCTTAAATGAATGTTTCCCAACGCACATTGCCCTGTATGTTTTAGGCGTTCCCCAGTTTCAGCACACCTGATTTAAACTGATGATTAACAGGTTTTTACTGAAATGCAGTCATCTGCATCAGGTGTTTAAGCTGTGAATCATCATTAAGTATGCTTTGAGGGCTAAATAATTTCATTAATTGTAAACTTGTCGAAATAAGCAATTAATCGCAAGATAAATTAAAATAAATTATTTTTGGTAGGTCAATTTTGTTTACAGAAATGCCATAATCCACATTATTTATAGTTTCCGTTGTAAGTGGAGCTTTTTTCAGGATTTATTTGTTGGGTTTTTTATGCGTTTTATTTTACTAACAGTGTTTAGTGTTCTTTATACAATTAACGTTTATTAATCTTTGCGAGGGAGCAAACTTGCACTCTTAAGCTAATATCAATATATTACTTGAAAATGGTCTAAAAATTACAATATTATCAATATTAGAAACTTGATCTCTTATGGTTATATTTGTATTATTAATATTGAACTCCTTAGGTGGAGTAGTTTACCAATGAATAAGCAAATTCCCCTGGGGGATCAATAAAGTATATCCTATTCTATTATAAATACTGCCAAACAAGTTGTTTTTCAGTTTTGTTCAATTATAAGGCATAGTGGCAAAACCTGAAACTGCTGCTGTGCCAGTAACTCAACAGGTTGTTGCTAGGCAACCAAAGGATGAGTGAGTTGCTAGGCAACCAAAGGATGAGTGAGTTGCTAGGCAACCAAAGGATGAGTGAGTTGCTAGGCAACCGAAGGATGAGTGAGTTGATTCCACCAACTGTGCTTAGCGATGTTAAGCAGCTGCAGACTTTCCTCAAACTACATCCCCCAGAATGCAGTGCTGTTCTGGATCTCTGATCTGTGAAATTATTGAAAATTATATCGGACATCTTCTATTGATATTGATCACATGTCTATTACGATATATATATATATA
>CAEFZY010058150.1:0-15350 GCA_903066815.1 Brachyrhaphis roseni
TGGACAACTAAAATCCGTAAAAACACAAAAAATAGACTTTGTTGCAGCTTCATACAACCAGAATTAGTGTTTTACAACATTTCTATAATGTTTCAAGGAAAATCTCGCTGATAGTTGATGTGGTGCTGAAAATTCACATATGCTACATTTGAACTTCTTCAGCCGAGAGAAAGATTTTTTGTCTCGGGCAACTGAAATTCCTTGGAATACAAGAAATAAAATTTGTACTAACTTGAAACAACCAGAATTAGTAATTTTCAACATTTATATACTGTTTCAAGGAAAATATGGTTGAAAGTTGATGTATTGCTGAAAATTCACAAATAGTTCATGTTGAACTTTATGAGCTGATAGAAAGCGTTTTTGGTCTCTGACAACTAAAATCCGTTGAAACACAAAAAATAGATTTTGTTGCAGCTTCATACAACCAGTATTAGTGTTTTTCAACATTTCTATAATGTTTCAATAAACTTTTGGTGATAGTTGATGTAGTGCTGAAAATTCACATATGCTACATTTTAACTTCTTCAGCCGAGAGAAAGATTTTTTGTCTCGGGCAACTGAAATTCCTTGGAATACAAGAAATTAAAACAATAACAGCTAATGTGTGTGACATTAGCCACATTTAAATACATTTCAGTTATTTAAATGAATCTTTTCATTACCTAAAATGCGTTTCATTTTAGGCATTAAAAAAGATGGTGGAAGAGAAATTCTACAAAACAAAAGAAAAGGCCAAAGAAGACATCCTAAACATCAGCCTGACAGCAGATATGTGGACATCCATGAATATGGAGGCGTACCTGGCCATAACATGCCACTTCATTGATCCCAATAACAAACTGGGCATTGTATTAATTGAAGTGGAGCATTTCCCTTCCACTCACACATCTGACAACCTGGCCAGGGTAGTGCATAATCACATGCCGGAGTGGGGAATTACTGATAAGGTGAACTGTCTGGTGACTGATGCTGCAGCTAAGATGATTGCATGTGCTAAGGCATTAAAAATCAGGCACTCCATCTGCATTGCTCAAGGACTTAATTTATTAGTCCGAAAATCATTTGACCAGATCCCTTCCCTCTGTGACATCTGCACAAAGGCTAAAAGAATTGTGGCATATTTCCATTCAAGCACCACAGGTAAAGAAAGGCTAGAAGGGACTCAAATATAGATGAGAAGACAATCACAAAAGCTTATAATCAATGTGGACACACGCTGGAACAGCACTTACCTTATGTTGGAACGTCTGTTTCAACAAAAAGAACCTGTGGCCGCAGCCCTCACAACACTTAAAACTGATATAATCCCTTTGACTTCTCAGGATAATGAGATAATTGAGGAATCCTTACCGGTGTTGTTCCCATTTTTCCAAGCAACTTCAGAGTACTCTGAAGAGAAAATAAAGCCAAACATGCCACAATTAAATGATTCAAAATGTCCCCATAGCATCGGCGGACTGACATAGGGGCCACCGGGGGATTCCAGGTAGATTCCAGAGATGCATATCGCAGCGGTTGTTCATGCATGGGCAGCCCAAGGTAATATGGGGCCTTAGACAGAACCCTCCCGCCCATAGACCCGGAAACCCTTCCTACTAATAACCTCAGCATCTCTAACATGTTTATGTAACCGGTGTATAATATTAGTGTTCTTTACTGATAACCTAGTCTATTACAGTCAGTTAACCTAGATGTGTTCTGCGTTGTGTTCAGTTGAAGAAGGGAGTCAGACCACAGGAGTTGCTGGTTGTTTAAAGAACAACCAGCAACTCCTGTGCAGGTTGCTGGCAGAGGCCTGAACAAATAGAAATAAAAATGTGCTTAATATGCAGCTCTTCCATTCACAAGAGTCGGAATTCCCTTCTTCTCAGGCAGCCTAGCGCCAGCTTAGTGTAGTACAGCACTATTGTTCTTGTAAATAAATCCACAATAATAAAAATGGTGTATTTCTTAACCAGCTTAAACATTGTAGAACAAAAGAACCAAATGCACATACCTGCAAAAATAGAAATAAAAATGCCCTTAACATGCAGCTCTTCCATTCACAGGAGTTGGAATTCCCCTATCAGATAAGTACATGGAGAAACCCTGTGACTAACTAATAACAATATCTGCTCTAACATTTAAGAAAAATTTTTCTAACTTGTCAAAAACAAAAACTCCTCTGTATGTATTAAAACGAATAAACATTCACAGCTGCATGTACTTACAATTATTTTATATATTTCATAAAACACGAGCTTAACCAAAAGCAAAGAAAATCTCCTACCTCTTCTCAGGCAGCCTAGCGCCAACTGAGGGTAGTACAGTACTGATGTCATAAGACGCTCTCTTAAAGTGGACAGTACAGGTTCTAGTGCTTATCATAATAAATAAAATAATAAAGTTCTTAAAATGTAACAAAAAAAATTCTTCATTGTTAATCAGGATTTGATGAAATTTCAAACATTATAATAATAAAAAAATAAAAGCACATTTTCTAAAGTTGTTACATTTAAATATAAATAAGGTGAAGTCTGTGAGAGGGAGACAAGATTTATTGGCCGAGTTTAAAATTAATCACTGATTATTGGTTATTTGCTGTGATGTATTTGTGAACAAACCCAACTCAAACACAAAGATTACACTATATTGTAACCATGGTAACATAACAATCAAACTATCAAGACAATTCTTTAAACTTTTACAAAGTAAATGTCCTATCCTAAATGTAATTTTTTTCTTAGCTGAATGCATTAAATACAATTTAATAACATTGTCATTCTCTATAAATAAATGCTACATGTTTAGATCTATGGTCTGTGTTATAATTAAACCATTTCTAGGGGCCCCTGAATGTCTGGAGGGCCCCTACCAGCAGCTATTGAGTTTTCTTTGTCTTGATTTTACAATTCTAGATCTCAGAGGTGCTGACATCAAACAATTATATAGAGTTAAGCCCTTTGAGCTTTTTTGATCTATAAATCAGTCTGCAGCCAAGTTGTTGTAGAGGTTAAGTAGATATTATTAGGACTTAATTAGTAAAATGGCAGCAAATTTGCTTATTTCATAACTTCATAACCAGCGACCTTCTCTCCTCTGGTCTGTTTAACAGCTACAGTTTCAGATCACCACAGCCACTAGGACTGTCAACAGCACAAACAGCAACTTTATGCCTATCAAGAAAAATATACTAGATTTGCTTTGCACTTTCCCACCTGATGGCAATGGTTAATTCTTGATTAATATGGGTTATTGCTATGTTGTTGTACGGTGTTTTAAGATATTGTTCAATTTGCCCCTTTTTAACTTTGAGCCCCTGCCCCTCCAAAGGTCTCTGCACAGCCCTGTAAGCCACGGAGTTCTAGAGGACTAATACTTTTTCAAAGCACTGTATGTGTTTAAATGTTACTGAGCAATATTGTTATATTGAAATTAAATGTTATTTCATTTATAAATTCATAAGTTAATATTTATCAATTATATGTTAATTCCACAGTAAACAAACTTAACAGAGCCACTGGCTGAATGAAAATACGCCTGACGTAGAAATATCACTATGTTTCACTTTAAAACAGAAATTCAAGTACGGTAGTTGTATTTACCCTGCCTTCTAGTGGCCGTTGTGTTAAATTGCACGTTTACATTGCATTCAAAAATAGGTTAATATTTCACAGAAATTAAGAAATATTTCTATATATTTTGGATAACAGTATGTGCTAGCTAAGTAGAGAAAAAAACATTTCCATGTACTGAAGAAAGTTGTCTCTCACCAGGCTGCTAAACGATCCGTGCACCGACCCCTAGCAGAATGTCAACCATCATATGCGGCTTGCCTCTCGGAAAGTGACACCCCTTTTTAGCCGGTGACGTCCAACGGAACCAGAACACGGCAACCTGTCGCCCACCGGGCGTACGTTCTCTGCGCTTAAACTGAGTTGTTGGTGAAAGTTGCCGGTCAGCAGTAAAGTTTCTCTGGACCTGACAGCATGCGCTCCTTAGCGGGACTAACTGTCATCGTGGCGACTGCAAGTGTCTACCTCTACCTGCTATCGACGCACCTTCCCCCGGGACCGACGCAGCTCCAGCCGGGGTCTGAGCCAGAGGGAGAGGCCGTCCGAGAGTACAGGTAGCAACACTGTTTTAAATGAAATACAGTCCAACCTGACGGTACTAGGGCCACACAGATATTATTTTCTTTTTCTGCATTAGTGTACATCTACAAGTCTGCCAGAAGGTTCAATCGACTATATTTCATCTTCTTAATTCTAAACAAATTAGATTAGTCACTCTTTGGCTTATTTCTTTAGAAACTGTAGAGTACTCGCTAGTTAAACCAATATTAGATTACTATGCAGAGAGACTGATATTATTGCAACCCAGAAAATGAATTCGAACAAACTTAGAATCCAGAAAAAATTATTCCAGAACATTTAGTTTTCGTTATTACTCAGAAACTGTGGAGTACTGACGAAGCTGAAGTTGGTTTCCAATTCTGGCTTCCGATTCGGGAAATGGCTAAAGGGCGAGTCCACCTAATTTTTCACTACCTTCCGCATCTTTCATCGACTCTGGTTTAAAAACTACAACACCTAGACTCTTCAAATCTGCACTAGATTATTCTGCTCTAATAGCGGAATATTTGTGAAACCATTTTATGTTTTGTGAAACTTCAATAAAATGCAATTTTTACCCTTTTTTGCATCTAGCTCCTATTAGAAATGCTCTAATTCCAAAACTACAACACCTAGACACTTCAAACCTGCACTGGATTATTCTGCTCTAATAGGAGAATATTTATAAGCATGTTTGGGATTTGCGAAACCTTTTTCTGATTTGTGAAACTTCACTAAAGCTTAAATTATTATTCACACTTGTCCCATGCAGTTTTTTTTTCTTCAAATTCAAATGCTGGAGCAGTCCTAGTATGATCCTGATGCAAAAAAGTGGTAAAATCAATCTTTATTGAAGTTTCACAAATAAGATAAAAGTTTCACAAATCCCTAACATGGCTATAAATATTCTGCTAGTAGAGCAGAATAATCCAGCCCAGGTTTGAAGAGTTTAGGTGTTGTGGTTTTTAAACTGGAGTCAATTAAAGATGTGGAATGTAGTGAAAAATTAGGTGGACTCGCCCGTTAGCCATTTCCCGAATCGGAAGCTAGAATTGGAAACCAACTTCAGCTTCGTGGAGTACTGTTACTTTTACCAATTTAGAGCATTTAGACCAGAGGATACTTACTTATACTTATCTAGCAACGCTGAATAGGAGCACCTAGTTTATTTACTTTGGATTAGCTTTTTCTTCTTTTGCTCTGTAAAGCACTTTGTATGGCCTTGTTGCTGAAAATGTGATATAAAAATAAAATTACTTTCACCTTTTTTACCTTCTTTTATTATTATCGGAGTCGTACTTTTAATTGTGATATTTTTATATTATCTTTTAACTTAAATGAAAGTAATCAGCCTGTTGACTTCAGTTTAATAAGCCAAAGTGCTATTATGTATTTTAGTCATTGTTGTAGATATGGTTCACAATGTTATAAATTTATGTATTATTTTGTTGCAGTCAGAACTCCGCTGGGGGTCGATTTCCAAATCAACTTTGACTTGAAATCAAAGTAAATAACAGTAACAACAGCAACAATAATAATACGAAGGGGCACTTTTAGTGTTGCTACTAAAAAAATTTAATTGCAAATAAGCTGAAAGATAATACTGGTTAGTTGGAGCCGGAGTTGTTTCTATTAAATAAGAAACACAATTAAAATCGGACGTGAATAAGATTGTTAATCAAAAGACATTGTATGCCACAATCCTCCAGCTACTTCCTGTCATCTTCTTCTTTGTGGTTTTTGCCAGTGGTAACATCTGATCACATGATCACTGTTGATCATGTGATGTGAGAAAAGTGTTTTCATTGGACTTTTGAGGATTAAACCAATTTCAGCATGACAAAACCCCCCACCTCGTTTTTCGAAAATGCCTTTTCCGTTATGATCAAATTTATTTTTGAAATGTCAAATTGTGCAACTACATGGTCAATGGAAACAGTTAATGACTCCATTTACTACTATTAGACCTTCTGAAGTGGAATAAAAAGGTAAATAATAGGAAGCAGCAAATCTTCTGATGAGCCACTCATATCTATTTCAAAAGCTGAAGGGGATTCCCCGAAGCTTAGACAAGGTGACCCGTTCACTTTGATTACGGGTCACCACCAGGAGATTTCAGCAATTTAAAAACCAGAAATTACATTTCACACATCTCAGAATACCAAAATAATCCCTTAAGCTATTTTATTAAGTTAAACTATAAGATCTTGTGCATTAAATAAAGCCCCAACACTTGGGAAGTTTAAATTTATAGTTAAATGTGACACTGCAGAGGGATGATAGAATAACACTGAACCAGACACTCTGAGGCCAAATGTAGAAAGCATTTATGTGTGTGTGCGCATGTGCGTGTGTGTGCTTGTGCCCAGTAAATTGATATTACTCACGATCATGGCTAAATGATCCAGGCATCTTGTAAACTAAATTCCCTTTAGTAGTTTTTTTCTTAGCCAAAGGAAACGGAAGGGTTAACTGTTCATGAGTGACGTTAACCCTGATGTGATTGGTGGGTTGATCCCATATCTATCCGTTCCTCTGTGGGGGTGTATGTGTGTGTGTGTATAGAGTGTTCTGCTGAGGCAGAACATGTTTCGTAAAGTCAGCAGTAAGTATCCCTCCTCAAATACTATACATACATCCATTCAATTTTACGTGTCGGGCCGTTTCCACGTCAACCACCCAGTGGACCAGTAAGAGGGCTGGATGTTTGTCCTCTGACTAATAAGAATATGCAATGCTGGACGTGAAAGCAGGTGGCAGAGGAAAGTCAGCAGCTTGAGTTTCAAGTCAGGGTGGGGAGGAAGACAGATGGGATATTTTCTTTTTGCAGTGTGAGTTTTAAGAAGTGTCTTCTAGTCTGTTCTCAAGTCTGCAAGCAGTGTTGCTATTTCTATCTTTGAATTGAATGTATCCAGTTACTCTTTGACTCAGAGACACACAGCATGGTCACTGATTCTTCTATACTTCTGTTTTTTCTGTCTGTTTTCAAGTTTTTGCTCTGTTTGAATTTTAACTACCGTAATTAAACTGAGCTGAAAGCCATTTTCTACTTAAGATTAGGGATGCACAGATTTCAAAATCTGGGCTGATATCGGCATTGTGCTGGTTTTATTGAAGGATCAGGGCCATGACACGGGATTTCTGTGAAGTTGATGGCTTCTCTATTTATTTCTGACGAGAACAACAAACAGAAAACAACCGTGTTATTACTGCCTGTTCCAAGTCCTCTCCTGTGGGCAGTAATAACATGACAAAAGGGGGGAGACCATGTCTCACAATTTTTAAGAAATCAAAATAAATTGTTTTTACACAACATACCTGACGAGAATGTAGTGAGTTGAGAAACAGTAAAAAAAATAAAATAAAAATTAATACACCCCCTATTTGTGAATTAGAATTAGTCCTGGCTTATGTCTTCGTTTTTTCTTCTATCTTTTCTCATATATATAGATATATGTGTTATGTGCATGCGGCTTCTTGCCTATCGGGAGCACTCTGGTGCCTATGTGGGTCTAACAGCGAGAACGGGTTTCTGGCTCTGGGCATGCGCAGCTCAGAATAAATGACCTCTTGCCGGAATAACGTTATAACTCGCTTCCTCTGTGATACACAGGTAGGATAAAAGGCAACTCTTATAAACCCATAAAAACAGCTTCTTTAAAATCTTCTGTAAATATATTGAGAGTAATTTCATAGTGTTTTGTATCATTTATATGTGTAATTTTGGACAGTTTTTACACTAAGCTTTGACTTGTGTCAGTAGACACCTTGATTTTTGTTGTTGAAGCCATTGAGATTTTGGACTTATTTAAATTACTTAATTACTGACTGTTATATTTGTATTTGGGCACTACTGCCATATTGGTATTTGGGAAATGCTTGGCATAGTATTTCTTATCTCATAAAGGTGTATTTTTTGTGGTAAGCTTAATCTCCTTTATAACCGCTGTAACTGCCAAACGTTGGTATTTACAGTGTGTTGTAGATGAACTGTTGTGTTCAGTTTGGTTATGTAGGGCAGTGGTTTTAAATATGTGAGCGAATGCCAGCAAAATGTTAGATTTGTTCTTTGAGTTGTAGAAGTTGGTAAAGTGTCCATTTAAGAACACCTTACTTGCCGTCTGTTACTGCGCGCTGGCAGAACAACGGTCAGTCTTTGCTGTGAATTCTGAAGGTAAGCAATACTGACCGCCAGCTCCTCACTGTAGCCAAATGTTTCTTTTAATGCCCAAGTAGTTAGTTTGTATCGTTTTGTCTTTTTCTTCTTTTTTGTAATATATGCTGTGTCTGTAAACAAAAGAATTAACAGCGGTAATGAGATTTATGTTGACACGGAGTCTTTGCTGCACGATCTCAACCACCGTGTGTCCGATTCCTGCCTCAAGTCGACACCCATTAAAGAAACACAACGCAGAGTATAAGGAACAGCGAGGTGTCCTCCCACACAGACAGGGTTACAGTTATATAAACTTAGGATCAGATTTTCTTCATTTTTTGTTATGTTCTTTTAGTTATGCCTGTTTTATTTTATGTCCTTATAAAGACTCTGGATGTTGAATGAATGTGAATTAAACTGTAATTGTATTTTGTTTATTTTTTCTTTAATTGAAAATGTTGTTAGAATAAACAAGCTCTTGCCGGAGTAACACTATAATAACTCGCTTCCTCTGAGATCCAGATATTGGATCCTTCTGCCTGTGCACCACTTGATACTGGCTCAGATTCCCCTAGATCTGGTGCCGGTAACAATAACAACAAACAAAAGCTACCGTGTTATGGCTTCCCACTCCAAGCCCTACACAAAAGTACATAACAGAACTGAAGTTAATTCCTGCTAATTTGCGATCATAGCTTCATTTAAATATTTACATTACAGAATGGATTAATATATTACAATAGTGATACCAAAAACTGTTTTTGTAGATTTATAAATAAACTGGATGTATTTAGATGAAAAATAAACAGTACGCACCTCTCCCACAGGACAACATGACAAAAGGGGAGGGTGTAAATTTCCCATAACAATTAAATAATCACATCAAAAGTTACAAACACTGTCTTTAGTGCTTTCTTTGACTAGCACATATATTAGTGTGTGTCAGAGAATGTGTCAGTGACAGGTATTGTAGAACGGCACTTTGTGAAGTTCGGTCCATTCACTTGTATTCGTTTACTGGCAGATACGCCACATTAAATATGGCAGACGCTGCGGGTCGGCAACAAACAGACCGACCCGCTCAATGAGGCGTCAATGTATTCATGTCTGTGTTTATGCCCATGTGTGTAAGGGGTGCAAACAATTTAAAGACAATACCATACCACAGAAGACGAAACAAAAAGGAGGGGCTTCCAATCTTAAAATAACACGGTTAAAACAAGGACAGAGTTTTTTGAGCCGTTTCAGTCAGGTAAGGAACAATACAAATAACCAAAAAAAAAAAGACATTTTGTGTAATTAAAACAAAAGAGAAATACAACCAGGCTACAAATGCACCATAGCAAAGTGACTAATTTAGAGACGGGTGAAGTTTCCAGATTGACCATCAGGTATATTAAGATAAACCAATACTTTGCTTTGTAGAAGCGTCTCCCTGCTGTAAATTGGTGACAATACATTTAGATTTTCAGTGACAAATAGAAAATATTATGCTAAACATTTGACCATAAACGTTTAGCATAACACATTTATGCTAAAACATGCAGGAAGATTTTAAAACCAACCCAAAATTTTGGAAAATAAATGCAAAAGTTCTTGAAAGTACTGCACAGTCAATATGATTTTCCATTTGAATCAGGTTAAGATTGGGCCTTTGAGTGGGCCATTTTGCTCTCTTTTTCAGTCAATCTGTTGTAAATTTTCTTTGCTGTGCTTTAGGTTCATTCTTATTGTGTTCCACTTGATTTTAGTAGCAAATGAAAAAACTCACATTAGTGTACTATGGTGTGTTCCTCTGATTTTCCGTCCAGGCTGAAGTTCCCATCAGACCTGGAGTCACTACAGGAACTGGCCAAGACACTCAAGTTTTACAAAACAGAGAACTACAGCTACGTTCTGCTACTGTTCTGTAGCGCTTACCTCTATAAGCAGTCCTTCGCCATACCTGGCTCCTCCTTCCTGGTGAGCCACACACTGACGGAAATTAAACAGAAAGCAGGGAAACTAAAACACTTCCCTCCATGTAATCTGCCCTGTTTCAGAACATGTTGGGGGGTGCGATTTTCGGACCCTGGGTGGGTCTGATGCTGACCTGCTTGCTTGCCACTTTCGGCTCCACGTTCTGCTTCCTGCTGTCCTCGGTGTTTGGGAAGCAGTATGTAGTTCACTTCTTCCCAGAGAAAGTGGCTCTGCTGCAGGTGAAGGTAGGCGGATCAATCTTCACCAGATTGGTCATTTATCCTTTATTTGTGTGGTAAATGAGAATTGGCAATTTCTTTGAAGGATTTAATTTGTTTTCTGTGATATTCTGGAGGTTTTCCACGTGCCAGAAATGTTGACCCAACTGGAGATGAAGCAGGAAAACCTGAATCCAACATGGAGGTTAAAACAGACATTCTGACATCTAATACAATACATGCAGTTCATATCTGAGATGAACCTGCAGCCAATCTTGTGTTGATACATCGTCAACCAGAACTCGTTGAAACATGCTGCCAGATTGACATGGATTCATTCAAGTTTATATTAAATGCTAGGAGTTTGTGAAGATACAGAATCAATAATAAACAACAATCTGTGTTATTAACCTGTCATAAGAAACAAAAATGGAAGTTCATTTTTTTAAAGTCATAAATGAATGTTACATATTATTTTATAAGTGTCATAGTTTCAAACTTAATATTACATTAGGAAGATAAATATTTCATATATCAACTAAATATTTAGTTTCAAACTAAATATGTTGTTAGCTAAATATTTCTTAACAGGCCAGATAGTTTGTTTCCAAACTAAATATTTAGTCCAAAACTAAACATTTAGTTAACAAGCTAAATATTTAAATTACACACTAAATACGTAGTTCAAAACAAAAAAATAGTTTGCAAGAAAAATAATTGGCTTGCTAACTAAATAAGTCAATACAAATAACTAAATATAAATTTTTTAGCTTGCAAACAGAATATTTAGTTTGCAAACTAAATATTGAATTTGAGGCTAAATATTTAGCTTCAGATTAAATAATTTTCTCAGAGCTAAATATTTAGTTTGAAGCTAACTTTTTAGCTTGCTAATAAAAGTTTAGTTTGAAGTTGTGGCACTTTAATGGAAGAATAACATAGTGCAAATATGACTGAAAAATTAACCTGACGGGGGCAGATAAAGCTGATGATAAGTGGGTTAAACCTGGTCTAAGGGAAAACATGCAAGTGTAACAAAATGCCTCTGTGAGTTTTCTGTTCATCTTTTTGGTCTATAAATAACTCAATAAAACGCAAAAGAAACCTAAAAGTGTCATATTAATCTATAAGTTCTGATGCTTGCATATTGACATTTTTTATTCCCCATCAGAAATGTTTTGGTTTAATGAAAATCTCTTTCAATTTAAACTAAACTCATAACATTGTTGGACTGAAGTTTTGCACTAATAAAGCTTTTTTTCTTAGAATCGATGGATTAAAACTGAAAATTTTTCTCACAACTTCTTTCCTAACCACGTCTTGTTTTTCTTTTCCATTGAATCCCCACAAAACCTTTTTATTTGTTATATTTTCTTTCCTGGACTCTCATGTTGTCATCTTCCTGTCAGGTTGAGGAGAATCGTAGCAGCTTATTCTTCTTACTCCTCTTCCTTCGCTTCTTCCCCATGACTCCTAACTGGTTTCTTAACATCACCTGTCCTGTCCTCAACATCCCCTTATCCATTTTCTTCTTCTCTGTATTAATAGGTGAGCTAAAAAGCATAAAAATGAATAAACAAACAGATGTGTCGCAGATCCAATGACACAGCTGCTGTTTCCGTCTTATCTTCCTCCTCCAAGGTTTAATCCCATACAACTTCATCTGTGTGCGTACGGGCTCCGTCCTGTCACAACTGTCCTCTTTGGACGACATCTTCTCGTGGGGTACGCTGGCACAGCTGCTGGCCATTGCACTCATGGCTCTGCTGCCTGGAGCGCTCATCAAACGCTATGGCGCCGCTCACCTCAAGCTGGATGGCGTCGCCAGCAATGAAACTGGCCGGGACAGGAAGAGCAGATGACACTGAATGCTAACGCTGCTCAGGTAGAGATGGACGCCTGTGGCCTCTAAACCTCTGCAAGGTCACTCTGGGGACTCCAGACATTCAGGGTGGTACTTGTTTTGAACTTCTAATTTTTATCAGGTTGTGCTTAGTCTTCATTAACATGAACTTATTGTCTTAAAACATCTTAGAAGTTACTATGGTGAAAATCCTCCTCTTGAATGGATGGAATGTCACATTTTGCAAGAAATTGTAATTATTTTGCACAGAGTTGATTAAGTGTCACCTTTGAGATGAACAAATCTTTCTGTTCCTGTTAAAGATCTGATGCATGCACCACAAAAACACTAAATATTACAAAGTATTTTTGTCTGTTAACTTAATAAACTTAAAATCAGACATACAGACTCACAAGTAAGTTCTGAAAAATATATATGAGCTTGTTTCAGGTAAATAATTTGTCAATATCACTTAAACAACGGATTAATTCCACTGGTAGATTATTTCTTGTTAAAAGTGGAAAAATCTGCCAGGGGAGCTAGTACTTTTTCATATATATATATAATCAGTACAAACTCGTACAACTTACTGAGAAGTTCTTCTAACATGAAATGAGAAAAATGAAGATATTTGCAGTAGAAACTAGAGAACGACATGACATGTTTTTGCAGTGTGCTAAGGTTGCTAATCATGATTAGCTTCATCACTTATTCTGCAGTTTGTTGAATGGATTTATGTGTTTTCTCTGTAAAATAGGAGAGGTCTTGTTGCAGTGATTCAAAGTAACTGTAGTTTTTCACATATAGAAATACTCAACAAGTTGTTTTTTTACTTTATTTTTTCCCGTCATTTTTATTACTTAAATCGCTTCTTAAGAGCATTGTTAAATGGTTATTGATTATTTGGCTACATATTCAAAAACACAGACTGTTGTAAAGTCTTCTAATTATTATTTTGCATTTATCATACATATTTTACTAACTCTTAGACATAAGCCAGTAGATTTTAGATGTTACTTTTCTTTAACTAAATCTACAGGAAGATTCGAAAAAAGCATATTACATTTTATAGTCTGAAATCTGTTCTTTTAAATGACCAGTTTATGATAATAGCTTGATTAATGTTGTGAATCAAGCTCACATACTTGCTGCTCCATGTGCTAATTGGGGAGAAGCAACTCTGATCCATAAAACTATTTATCCGAAGTCATCAGTGGCCATGCTAACTAGCTTTAGCATTCATGGCAGGGTATGTTGATGGGGCTAGCTGTGACACAGCAGAGAGGAAGAGGGTGGGTGTGAGCAGCGCACACGGAAGCAGCACTGATTTCATTTTTCACACATATTTTAGTAACACTTAGACATAAACCAGTAGATTTTAGCTGTTATAAAGTAACATCTAAATTCAATCTTCTTCTGAATTGGTTGTTTCTGACCAAGCAGCAGACTTCTACAGATTTTGAAACTAACAATGTTTCTGTTTATACATGTTGTAACTGCCATTGTGGCAATCCCGTTTTGGTTTGTTTACGTATTTACAGTGTTGTCAAGTTACTGTTTCTTTTCCTTAAAGCACTTAAACACGTCTTAATGTAGCTGGAACTGTCCAGTGAAAGAATGATAAAGATTAAATAAATGGTTGTGACTGAGCTACCTTAGGTTTGATTTTATCTGAATCTGTTCTATTTTATTTTGTATTCTATTTTAATAAGTATCATTAACAGTAGCAGGTGAAAAGCACCTGGACATTTTGAACTCCCATCATGAGGTGAGACTTCCCTCTGATTTACTCTGCAGACGTTAATATGGCTGCAGAAACTTCTGATCTTTTCCCATATTAACATTCTTCTGACCTTGTTTTGCCGCTTAAATTAAACTCAGTGGTTGCAAAATCACATCATGGCAGTGTTGTAGAAAGTATTCAAAAAATGTACTTAAGTAAAAGTACAAATACACAGACAAAAATGTACTCTAGTAAAAGTACCACATTAATATTTTTACTTGAGTAAAAGTCAAAAAGTACTGGCTTGTAAAAATACTTAAGTATTAAAAGTAAAAGTACTTGCTGAATGCATTACCTAATCGCTAATACAATACCATTAAGAGTACCTATCGTATTTAATTTTAATACATCAGAAATTCTGATGTATTAATTTTAATACATCAGAAATTGTTTAACAAACAATGCCATAGATAATGCATGTTTTTATTGTGTTTACTCTCTTTGACAGTTTAGACTTAGATATGTGATTCTATGCATCATAATTTCAGGGATGGAAACATCTTGTCTCCTGTCCTAACATAGCATGAATGTAATGAAGAACGAAGCTGATTCGGTTGGTTTTGGATAAACAATCACTCCAGGGTGTTGGGTTAGGACAGTGGATATATATGTTCAGGTGAGTTGATGAAGTAAGAGGATGTCCGACTCCAGAATGTAGCTTTAATTGAATTTAATGAGCTCTTGAGGTTTGTCCATACATTAAACACACATGTAGATGTGTGTGTGTGTGGTTTTCTAGAAAGATAAACAAATACAAATTATGAGAACATGCTTGTCAATACTCTCACAAATAAACTAAATATCCACAAATAAATAAACATGTTTGGAGATTACTACAGATTACCAGCTGGTTAATATTGTTAAGAAAAAGAGTTTTTTAAATAAGTTAACTTTGGAAAAAGTTTGGCTCTCTCTCTCCCTTATCCAGGTCCTCTCGGCGAGCGACGTGCTGGCCACAATGAAGTACAACAATGCGTGATGGCGTCACAGAATTACACAGTTTAATAGAAGAAGAAAACAGCATGTGAATTAACAACAAAACTGCAGAAGAACCGAGACATACATTCATTACCTGAGACACAACAGATAGAAAAGACAAAGACAAAGAAAAATACAAAGACAAAACAAGACAAAGACGCGTCTTTGGAGAGAGCTGGTGCCAAAAAGCAAAAATATGCCAGATCTCTGGCATATTTTTATGCAATACAAGTTCGTGCAATTGTTACCACTGTGCACGAACTTTTATATTGTAGGCGTATTTTCCCTCTTTAATATATTCAAATAAGGCGTATCT